>OZ010649.1:28324360-28375484 GCA_963932195.1 Empis livida | reverse complement strand
TTTTTTTATTTTTTCCCGTTATTTGGGTGCAAAATAAGGACAAAAACAGAAAACCAAAATATTTCAAATAACTTTTTTTTTATTTTTTCCCGTTATTTGGGTGCACAATAAGGACAAAACAGAAAACCAAAATATTTCAGATAACTTTTTTTTTTATTTTTTCCCGTTATTTGAGTGCAAAATATGGACAAAACAGAAAACCAAAATATTTCAGATAACTATTTTTTTTATTTTTTCCCGTTATTTGGGTGCAAAATAACGACAAAAACAGAAAACCAAAATTTTTCAAATAACTTTTTTTTTCTTTTTTCCCGCTATTTGGGTGCAAAATAAGGACAAAAACAGAAAACCAAAATATTTCAGATAACTTTTTTTTTATTTTTTCCCGTTATTTGGGTGCAAAATAAGGACAAAAACAGAAAACCAAAATATTTCAAATAACTTTTTTTTTATTTTTTCCCGTTATTTGGGTGCAAAATAAGGACAAAAACAGAAATCCAAAATATTTCAAATAACTTTTTTTTTATTTTTTCCCGTTATTTTAGTGCAAAATAAGGACAAAAACAGAAAACCAAAATATTTCAACTAACTTTGTTTTTCTTTTTCCCGTTATTTGGGTGCAAAATAAGGACAAAAACAGAAAACCAAAATATTTCAAATAACTTTTTTTTTATTTTTTCCCGTTATTTGGGTGCAAAATAAGGACAAAAACAAAAAACCAAAATATTTCAGATAACTTTTTTTTTATTTTTTCCCGTTATTTGGGTGCAAAATAAGGACAAAAACAAAAAACCAAAATATTTCAGATTACTTTTTTTTTCTTTTTTCCCGTTATTTGGGTGCAAAATAAGGACAAAAACAGAAAACCAAAATATTTCAGATATTTTTTTTTTCTTTTTTCCCGTTATTTAGGTGCAAAATAAGGACAAAAAATGAAAACCAAAATTTTTCAGATAACTTTTTTTTTCTTTTTTCCCGCTATTTGGGTGCAAAATAAGGACAAATACAGAAAACCAAAATATTTCAGATAACTTTTTTTTTATTTTTTCCCGTTATTAAGGTGCAAAATAAGGACAAAAACAGAAAACCAAAATATTTCAAATTATTTTTTTTTATTTTTTCCCGTTATTTGGGTCCAAAATAAGGATAAAAACAGAAAACTAAAATATTTCAAATAAATTTTTTTTTATTTTTTCCCGTTATTTGGGTGCAAAATAAGGACAAAAACAGAAAACCAAAATATTTCAAATAACTTTTTTTTTCTTTTTTCCCGTTATTTGGGTGCACCATAAGGACAAAAACAGAAAACCAAAATATTTCAGATAACTTTTTTTTTTATTTTTTCCCGTTATTTGAGTGCAAAATATGGACAAAAACAGAAAACCAAAATATTTCAGATAACTATTTTTTTTATTTTTTCCCGTTATTTGGGTGCAAAATAAGGACAAAAACAGAAAACCAAAATATTTCAGATAACTTTTTTTTTTATTTTTTCCCGTTATTTGGGTGCAAAATAAGGACAAAAACAGAAAACCAAAATATTTCAAATAACTTTTTTTTTATTTTTTCCCGTTATTTGGGTGCACAATAAGGACAAAACAGAAAACCAAAATATTTCAGATAACTTTTTTTTTTATTTTTTCCCGTTATTTGAGTGCAAAATATGGACAAAACAGAAAACCAAAATATTTCAGATAACTATTTTTTTTATTTTTTCCCGTTATTTGGGTGCAAAATAACGACAAAAACAGAAAACCAAAATTTTTCAAATAACTTTTTTTTTCTTTTTTCCCGCTATTTGGGTGCAAAATAAGGACAAAAACAGAAAACCAAAATATTTCAGATAACTTTTTTTTTATTTTTTCCGGTTATTTGGGTGCAAAATAAGGACAAAAACAGAAAACCAAAATATTTCCAATAACTTTATTTTATTTTTTCCCGTTATTTGGGTGCAAAATAAGGACAAATACAGAAAACCAAAATATTTCAGATAACTTTTTTTTTATTTTTTCCCGTTATTAAGGTGCAAAATAAGGACAAAAACAGAAAACCAAAATATTTCAAATTTTTTTTTTTTATTTTTTCCCGTTATTTGGGTCCAAAATAACGACAAAAACAGAAAACCAAAATATTTCAAATAATTTTTTTTTTTTTTCCCTTTATTTGGGTGCAAAATAAGGACAAAAACAGAAAACCAAAATATTTCAAATAATTTTTTTTTTTTTTTTCCCTTTATTTGGGTGCAAAATAAGGACAAAAACAGAAAACCAAAATATTTCAAATAACTTTTTTTTTCTTTTTTCCCGTTATTTGGGTGCACAATAAGGACAAAAACAGAAAACCAAAATATTTCAGATAACTATTTTTTTTATTTTTTCCCGTTATTTGGGTGCAAAATAACGACAAAAACAGAAAACCAAAATATTTCAAATACCTTTTTTTTTCTTTTTTCCCGTTATTTGGGTGCAAAATATGGACAAAACAGAAAACCAAAATATTTCAGATAACTATTTTTTTTATTTTTTCCCGTTATTTGGGTGCAAAATAACGACAAAAACAGAAAACCAAAATATTTCAAATAATTTTTTTTTTTTTTTCCCTTTATTTGGGTGCAAAATAAGGACAAAAACAGAAAACCAAAATATTTCAAATAACTTTTTTTTTCTTTTTTCCCGTTATTTGGTTGCACAATAAGGACAAAAACCGACAACCAAAATATTTCAGATAACTTTTTTTTTTATTTTTTCCCGTTATTTGAGTGCAAAATAAGGACAAAAACAGAAAACCAAAATATTTCCAATAACTTTTTTTTATTTTTTCCCGTTATTTGGATGCAAAATAAGGACAAAAACAGAAATCCAAAATATTTCAAATAACTTTTTTTTTCTTTATTCCCGTTATTTGAGTGCAAAATAAGGACAAAAACAGAAAACCAAAATATTTCAGATAACTTTTTTTTTTTATTTTTTCCCGTTATTTGGGTGCAAAATAAGGACAAAAACAGAAAACCAAAATATTTCAAATAACTTTTTTTTTATTTTTTCCCGTTATTTGGGTGCAAAATAAGAACAAAAACAGAAATCCAAAATATTTCAAATAACTTTTTTTTTATTTTTTCCCGTTATTTGAGTGCAAAATAAGGACAAAAACAGAAAACCAAAATATTTCAAATAACTTTTTTTTTATTTTTTCCGTTATTTGGGTGCAAAATAAGGACAAAAACAGAAAACCAAAATATTTCAAATAACTTTTTTTTTCTTTTTTCCCGTTATTTGGGTGCAAAATAAGGACAAAAACAGAAAACCAAAATATTTCAGATAACTTTTTTTTTTTATTTTTTCCAGTTATTTGGGTGCAAAATAGGGACAAAAACAGAAAACCAAAATATTTCAAATAACTTTTTTTTTCTTTTTTCCCGCTATTTAGGTGCAAAATAAGGACAAAAACAGAAAACCAAAATTTTTCAAATAACTTTTTTTTTCTTTTTTCCCGTTATTTGGGTGCAAAATAAGGACAAAAACAGAAAACCAAAATATTTCAGAAAATTTTTTTTTTTATTTTTTCCCGTTATTTGGGTGCAAAATAAGGACAAAAACAGAAAACCAAAATATTTCCAATAACTTTTTTTTATTTTTTCCCGTTATTTGGATGCAAAATAAGGATAAAAACAGAAAACTAAAATATTTCAAATAAATTTTTTTTTATTTTTTCCCGTTATTTGGGTGCAAAATAAGGACAAAAACAGAAAACCAAAATATTTCAAATAACTTTTTTTTTCTTTTTTCCCGTTATTTGTGTGCACAATAAGGACAAAAACAGAAAACCAAAATATTTCAGATAACTTTTTTTTTTATTTTTTCCCGTTATTTGGGTGCAAAATAAGGACAAAAACAGAAAACCAAAATATTTCCAATAACTTTTTTTTATCTTTTCCCGTTATTTGGATGCAGAATAAGGACAAAAACAGAAAACCAAAATATTTCAGATAACTTTTTTTTTTATTTTTTCCCGTTATTTGGGTGCAAAATAAGGACAAAAACAGAAAACCAAAATATTTCAAATAATTTTTTTTTCTTTTTCCCGTTATTTGGGTGCAAAATAAGGACAAAAACAGAAAACCCAAATATTTCAGATAACTTTTTTTTATGTTTTCCCGTTATTTGGGTGCAAAATAAGGACAAAAACAGAAAACCAAAATATTTCAAAAATTTTTTTTTTATTTTTTCCTGTTATTTGGGTGCAAAATAAAGAAAAAACAGAAAACCAAAATATTTCAAATAACTTTTTTTTTATTTTTTCCCGTTATTTGGGTGCAAAATAAGGACAAAAACAGAAAACCAAAATATTTCAACTAACTTTGTTTTTCTTTTTCCCGTTATTTGGGTGCAAAATAAGGACAAAAACAGAAAACCAAAATATTTCAAATAACTTATTTTTTATTTTTTCCCGTTATTTGGGTGCAAAATAAGGACTAAAACAGAAAACCAAAATATTTCAGATAACTTTTTTTTTATTTTTTCCCGTTATTTGGGTGCAAAATAAGGACAAAAACAAAAAACCAAAATATTTCAGATTACTTTTTTTTTCTTTTTTCCCGTTATTTGGGTGCAAAATAAGGACAAAAACAGAAAACCAAAATATTTCAGATATTTTTTTTTTCTTTTTTCCGGTTATTTGGGTGCAAAATAAGGACAAAAACAGAAAACCAAAATATTTCCAATAACTTTTTTTTATTTTTTCCCGTTATTTGGGTGCAAAATAAGGACAAATACAGAAAACCAAAATATTTCAGATAACTTTTTTTTTATTTTTTCCCGTTATTAAGGTGCAAAATAAGGACAAAAACAGAAAACCAAAATTTTTCAGATAACTTTTTTTTTCTTTTTTCCCGCTATTTGGGTGCAAAATAAGGACAAATACAGAAAACCAAAATATTTCAGATAACTTTTTTTTTATTTTTTCCTGTTATTAAGGTGCAAAATAAGGACAAAAACAGAAAACCAAAATATTTCAAATTATTTTATTTTATTTTTTCCCGTTATTTGGGTCCAAAATAAGGATAAAAACAGAAAACTAAAATATTTCAAATAAATTTTTTTTTATTTTTTCCCGTTATTTGGGTGCAGAATAAGGACAAAAACAGAAAACCAAAATATTTCAAATAACTTTTTTTTTCTTTTTTCCCGTTATTTGGGTGCACAATAAGGACAAAAACAGAAAACCAAAATATTTCAGATAACCTTTTTTTTTATTTTTTCCCGTTATTTGAGTGCAAAATAAGGACAAAAAACAGAAAACCAAAATATTTCCAATAATTTTTTTTTATTTTTTCCCGTTATTTGGATGCAAAATAAGGACAAAAACAGAAAACCAAAATATTTCAAATAACTTTTTTTTTCTTTTTTCCCGTTATTTGAGTGCAAAACAAGGACAAAAACAGAAAACCAAAATATTTCAGATAACTTTTTTTTTATTTTTTCCCGTTATTTGGGTGCAAAATAAGGACAAAAACAGAAAACCAAAATATTTCAAATAACTTTTTTTTTATTTTTTCCCGTTATTTGGGTGCAAAATAAGGACAAAAACAGAAATCCAAAATATTTCAAATAACTTTTTTTTTATTTTTTCCCGTTATTTTAGTGCAAAATAAGGACAAAAACAGAAAACCAAAACATTTCAAATAACTTTTTTTTTATTTTTCCCGTTATTTGGGTGCAAAATAAGGACAAAAACAGAAAACCAAAATATTTCAAAAAAGTTTTTTTTTATTTTTTCCCGTTATTTGGGTGCAAAATAAAGAAAAAACAGAAAACCAAAATATTTCAAATAACTTTTTTTTATTTTTTCCCGTTATTTGGGTGCAAAATAAGGACAAAAACAGAAAACCAAAATATTTCAAATAACTTTTTTTTTATTTTTTCCCGTTATTTGGGTGCAAAATAAGGACAAAAACAGAAATCCAAAATATTTCAAATAACTTTTTTTTTATTTTTTCCCGTTATTTTAGTGCAAAATAAGGACAAAAACAGAAAACCAAAATATTTCAACTAACTTTGTTTTTCTTTTTCCCGTTATTTGGGTGCAAAATAAGGACAAAAACAGAAAACCAAAATATTTCAAATAACTTTTTTTTTATTTTTTCCCGTTATTTGGGTGCAAAATAAGGACAAAAACAAAAAACCAAAATATTTCAGATTACTTTTTTTTTCTTTTTTCCCGTTATTTGGGTGCAAAATAAGGACAAAAACAGAAAACCAAAATATTTCAGATATTTTTTTTTTCTTTTTTCCCGTTATTTAGGTGCAAAATAAGGACAAAAAATGAAAACCAAAATTTTTCAGATAACTTTTTTTTTCTTTTTTCCCGCTATTTGGGTGCAAAATAAGGACAAATACAGAAAACCAAAATATTTCAGATAACTTTTTTTTTATTTTTTCCCGTTATTAAGGTGCAAAATAAGGACAAAAACAGAAAACCAAAATATTTCAAATTATTTTTTTTTATTTTTTCCCGTTATTTGGGTCCAAAATAAGGATAAAAACAGAAAACTAAAATATTTCAAATAATTTTTTTTTTATTTTTTCCCGTTATTTGGGTGCAAAATAAGGACAAAAACAGAAAACCAAAATATTTCAAATAACTTTTTTTTTCTTTTTTTCCGTTATTTGGGTGCACAATAAGGACAAAAACAGAAAACCAAAATATTTCAGATAACTTTTTTTTTTATTTTTTCCCGTTATTTGAGTGCAAAATATGGACAAAAACAGAAAACCAAAATATTTCAGATAACTATTTTTTTTATTTTTTCCCGTTATTTGGGTGCAAAATAAGGACAAAAACAGAAAACCAAAATATTTCAGATAACTTTTTTTTTTATTTTTTCCCGTTATTTGGGTGCAAAATAAGGACAAAAACAGAAAACCAAAATATTTCAAATAACTTTTTTTTTATTTTTTCCCGTTATTTGGGTGCACAATAAGGACAAAACAGAAAACCAAAATATTTCAGATAACTTTTTTTTTTATTTTTTCCCGTTATTTGGGTGCAAAATAACGACAAAAACAGAAAACCAAAATTTTTCAAATAACTTTTTTTTTCTTTTTTCCCGCTATTTGGGTGCAAAATAAGGACAAAAACAGAAAACCAAAATATTTCAGATAACTTTTTTTTTATTTTTTCCGGTTATTTGGGTGCAAAATAAGGACAAAAACAGAAAACCAAAATATTTCCAATAACTTTATTTTATTTTTTCCCGTTATTTGGGTGCAAAATAAGGACAAATACAGAAAACCAAAATATTTCAGATAACTTTTTTTTTATTTTTTCCCGTTATTAAGGTGCAAAATAAGGACAAAAACAGAAAACCAAAATATTTCAAATTTTTTTTTTTTATTTTTACCGTTATTTGGGTCCAAAATAACGACAAAAACAGAAAACCAAAATATTTCAAATAATTTTTTTTTTTTTTTCCCTTTATTTGGGTGCAAAATAAGGACAAAAACAAAAAACCAAAATATTTCAAATAACTTTTTTTTTCTTTTTTCCCGTTATTTGGGTGCACAATAAGGACAAAAACAGAAAACCAAAATATTTCAGATAACTATTTTTTTTATTTTTTCCCGTTATTTGGGTGCAAAATAACGACAAAAACAGAAAACCAAAATATTTCAAATAACTTTTTTTTTTCTTTTTTCCCGTTATTTGGGTGCAAAATATGGACAAAACAGATAACCAAAATATTTCAGATAACTATTTTTTTTATTTTTTCCCGTTATTTGGGTGCAAAATAACGACAAAAACAGAAAACCAAAATATTTCAAATAATTTTTTTTTTTTTTTTCCCTTTATTTGGGTGCAAAATAAGGACAAAAACAGAAAACCAAAATATTTCAAATAACTTTTTTTTTCTTTTTTCCCGTTATTTGGTTGCACAATAAGGACAAAAACAGAAAACCAAAATATTTCAGATAACTTTTTTTTTTATTTTTTCCCGTTATTTGAGTGCAAAATAAGGACAAAAACAGAAAACCAAAATATTTCCAATAACTTTTTTTTATTTTTTCCCGTTATTTGGATGCAAAATAAGGACAAAAACAGAAATCCAAAATATTTCAAATAACTTTTTTTTTCTTTTTTCCCGTTATTTGAGTGCAAAATAAGGACAAAAACAGAAAACCAAAATATTTCAGATAACTTTTTTTTTTTATTTTTTCCCGTTATTTGGGTGCAAAATAAGGACAAAAACAGAAAACCAAAATATTTCAAATAACTTTTTTTTTATTTTTTCCCGTTATTTGGGTGCAAAATAAGAACAAAAACAGAAATCCAAAATATTTCAAATAACTTTTTTTTTATTTTTTCCCGTTATTTGAGTGCAAAATAAGGACAAAAACAGAAAACCAAAATATTTCAAATAACTTTTTTTTTATTTTTTCCGTTATTTGGGTGCAAAATTAGGACAAAAACAGAAAACCAAAATATTTCCAATAACTTTTTTTTATTTTTTCCCGTTATTTGGATGCAGAATAAGGACAAAAACAGAAAACCAAAATATTTCAGATAACTTTTTTTTTTTATTTTTTCCAGTTATTTGGGTGCAAAATAAGGACAAAAACAGAAAACCCAAATATTTCAGATAACTTTTTTTTATGTTTTCCCGTTATTTGGGTGCAAAATAAGGACAAAAACAGAAAACCAAAATATTTCAAAAATTTTTTTTTTATTTTTTCCTGTTATTTGGGTGCAAAATAAAGAAAAAACAGAAAACCAAAATATTTCAAATAAATTTTTTTTTATTTTTTCCCGTTATTTGGGTGCAAAATAAGGACAAAAACAGAAAACCAAAATATTTCAACTAACTTTGTTTTTCTTTTTCCCGTTATTTGGGTGCAAAATAAGGACAAAAACAGAAAACCAAAATATTTCAAATAACTTATTTTTTATTTTTTCCCGTTATTTGGGTGCAAAATAAGGACTAAAACAGAAAACCAAAATATTTCAGATAACTTCTTTTTTATTTTTTCCCGTTATTTGGGTGCAAAATAAGGACAAAAACAAAAAACCAAAATATTTCAGATTACTTTTTTTTTCTTTTTTCCCGTTATTTGGGTGCAAAATAAGGACAAAAACAGAAAACCAAAATATTTCAGATATTTTTTTTTTCTTTTTTCCCGTTATTTAGGTGCAAAATAAGGACAAAAACAGAAAACCAAAATTTTTCAGATAACTTTTTTTTTCTTTTTTCCCGCTATTTGGGTGCAAAATAAGGACAAATACAGAAAACCAAAATATTTCAGATAACTTTTTTTTTATTTTTTCCCGTTATTAAGGTGCAAAATCAGGACAAAAACAGAAAACCAAAATATTTCAAATTATTTTTTTTTATTTTTTCCCGTTATTTGGGTCCAAAATAAGGATAAAAACAGAAAACTAAAATATTTCAAATAAATTTTTTTTTATTTTTTCCCGTTATTTGGGTGCAAAATAAGGACAAAAACAGAAAACCAAAATATTTCAGATAACTTTTTTTTTTATTTTTTCCCGTTATTTGAGTGCAAAATATGGACAAAAACAGAAAACCAAAATATTTCAGATAACTATTTTTTTTATTTTTTCCCGTTATTTGGGTGCAAAATAAGGACAAAAACAGAAAACCAAAATATTTCAGATAACTTTTTTTTTTATTTTTTCCCGTTATTTGGGTGCAAAATAAGGACAAAAACAGAAAACCAAAATATTTCAAATAACTTTTTTTTTCTTTTTTCCCGTTATTTAGGTGCAAAATAAGGACAAAAACAGAAAACCAAAATTTTTCAAATAACTTTTTTTTTCTTTTTTCCCGCTATTTGGGTGCAAAATAAGGACAAAAACAGAAAACCAAAATATTTCAGATAACTTTTTTTTTTATTTTTTCCCGTTATTTGGGTGCAAAATAAGGACAAAAACAGAAAACCAAAATATTTCCAATAACTTTTTTTTATTTTTTCCCGTTATTTGGGTGCAAAATAAGGACAAATACAGAAAACCAAAATATTTCAGATAACTTTTTTTTTATTTTTTCCCGTTATTAAGGTGCAAAATAAGGACAAAAACAGAAAACCAAAAAATTTCAAATTTTTTTTTTTTATTTTTTCCCGTTATTTGGGTCCAAAATAAGGATAAAAACAGAAAACTAAAATATTTCAAATAAATTTTTTTTTATTTTTTCCCGTTATTTGGGTGCAAAATAAGGACAAAAACAGAAAACCAAAATATTTCAAATAACTTTTTTTTTCTTTTTTCCCGTTATTTAGGTGCAAAATAAGGACAAAAACAGAAAACCAAAATATTTCAGATAACTTTTTTTTTTATTTTTTTCCATTATTTGAGTGCAAAATAAGGACAAAAACAGAAAACCAAAATATTTCCAATAACTTTTTTTTATTTTTTCCCGTTATTTGGATGCAAATTAAGGACAAAAACAGAAAACCAAAATATTTCAGATATTTTTTTTTTCTTTTTTCCCGTTATTTAGGTGCAAAATAAGGACAAAAACAGAAAACCAAAATTTTTCAGATAACTTTTTTTTTCTCTTTTCCCGCTATTTGGGTGCAAAATAAGGGCAAATACAGAAAACCAAAATATTTCAGATAACTTTTTTTTTATTTTTTCCCGTTATTAAGGTGCAAAATAAGGACAAAAACAGAAAACCAAAATATTTCAAATTATTTTTTTTTATTTTTTCCCGTTATTTGGGTCCAAAATAAGGATAAAAACAGAAAACTAAAATATTTCAAATAAATTTTTTTTTATTTTTTCCCGTTATTTGGGTGCAAAATAAGGACAAAAACAGAAAACCAAAATATTTCAAATAACTTTTTTTTTCTTTTTTCCCGTTATTTGGGTGCACAATAAGGACAAAAACAGAAAACCAAAATATTTCAGATAACTTTTTTTTTTATTTTTTCCCGTTATTTGAGTGCAAAATAAGGACAAAAACAGAAAACCAAAATATTTCAGATAACTTTTTTTTTATTTTTTCCCGTTATTTGGGTGCAAAATAAGGACAAAAACAGAAAACCAAAATATTTCAAATAACTTTTTTTTTATTTTTTCCCGTTATTTGGGTGCAAAATAAGGACAAAAACAGAAAACCAAAATATTTGAAATTATTTTTTTTTATTTTTTCCCGTTATTTGGGTCCAAAATAAGGATAAAAACAGAAAACTAAAATATTTCAAATAAATTTTTTTTTATTTTTTCCTGTTATTTGGGTGCAAAATAAGGATAAAAACAGAAATCCAAAATATTTCAAATAACTTTTTTTTTATTTTTTCCCGTTATTTGAGTGCAAAATAAGGACAAAAACAGAAAACTAAAATATTTCAAATAACTTTTTTTTTATTTTTTCCGTTATTTGGGTGCAAAATAAGGACAAAAACAGAAAACCAAAATATTTCAAATAACTTTTTTTTTCTTTTTTCCCGTTATATGGGTGCAAAATAAGGACAAAAACAGAAAACCAAAATATTTCAGATAACTTTTTTTTTATTTTTTCCCGTTATTTGGGTGCAAAATAAGGACAAAAACAGAAAACCAAAATATTTCAAATAACTTTTTTTTTCTTTTTTCCCGTTATTTAGGTGCAAAATAAGGACAAAAACAGAAAACCAAAATTTTTCAAATAACTTTTTTTTTCTTTTTTCCCGCTATTTGGGTGCAAAATAAGGACAAAAACAGAAAACCAAAATATTTCAGATAACTTTTTTTTTTATTTTTTCCCGTTATTTGGGTGCAAAATAAGGACAAAAACAGAAAACCAAAATATTTCCAATAACTTTTTTTTATTTTTTCCCGTTATTTGGATGCAAAATAAAGACAAAAAAAGAAAACCAAAATATTTCAGAGAACTTTTTTTTTATTTTTTCCCGTTATTTGGGTGCAAAATAAGGACAAAAACAGAAAACCAAAATATTTCAAATTATTTTTTTTTATTTTTTCCCGTTATTTGGGTCCAAAATAAGGATAAAAACAGAAAACTAAAATATTTCAAATAACTTTTTTTTTCTTTTTTCCCGTTATTTAGGTGCAAAATAAGGACAAAAACAGAAAACCAAAATTTTTCAAATAACTTTTTTTTTCTTTTTTCCCGCTATTTGGGTGCAAAATAAGGACAAAAACAGAAAACCAAAATATTTCAGATAACTTTTTTTTTTATTTTTTCCCGTTATTTAGGTGCAAAATAAGGACAAAAACAGAAAACCAAAATATTTCAGATCACTTTTTTTTTATTTTTTCCCGTTATTTGGGTGCAAAATAAGGACAAAAACAGAAAACCAAAATATTTCCAATAACTTTTTTTTATTATTTCCCGTTATTTGGATGCAAAATAAGGACAAAAACAGAAAACCAAAATATTTCAGATAACTTTTTTTTTTATTTTGTCCCGTTATTTGGGTGCAAAATAAGGACAAAAACAGAAAACCAAAATATTTCAAATAATTTTTTTTTCTTTTTCCCGTTATTTGGGTGCAAAATAAGGACAAAAACAGAAAACCCAAATATTTCAGATAACTTTTTTTTATGTTTTCCCGTTATTTGGGTGCAAAATAAGGACAAAAACAGAAAACCAAAATATTTCAAATAAGTTTTTTTTTATTTTTTCCCGTTATTTGGGTGCAAAATAAAGAAAAAACAGAAAACCAAAATATTTCAAATAACTTTTTTTTTATTTTTTCCCGTTATTTGGGTGCAAAATAAGGACAAAAACAGAAAACCAAAATATTTCAACTAACTTTGTTTTTCTTTTTCCCGTTATTTGGGTGCAAAATAAGGACAAAAACAGAAAACCAAAATATTTCAAATAACTTTTTTTTTATTTTTTCCCGTTATTTGGGTGCAAAATAAGGACAAAAACAGAAAACCAAAATATTTCAAATAACTTTTTTTTTATTTTTTCCCGTTATTTGGGTGCAAAATAAGGACAAAAACAAAAAACCAAAATATTTCAGATTACTTTTTTTTTCTTTTTTCCCGTTATTTGGGTGCAAAATAAGGACAAAATCAGAAAACTAAAATATTTCAGATATATTTTTTTTCTTTTTTCCCGTTATTTAGGTGCAAAATAAGGACAAAAACAGAAAACCAAAATTGTTCAGATAACTTTTTTTTTCTTTTTTCCCGCTATTTGGGTGCAAAATAAGGACAAAAACAGAAAACCAAAATATTTCAGATAACTATTTTTTTATTTTTTCCCGTTATTAAGGTGCAAAATATGGACAAAAACAGAAAACCAAAATATTTCAGATAACTTTTTTTTTATTTTTTCCCGTTATTAAGGTGCAAAATATGGACAAAAACAGAAAACCAAAAATATTTCAGATAACTATTTTTTTATTTTTTCCCGTTATTTGGGTGCAAAATAAGGACAAAAACAGAAAACCAAAATATTTCAGATAACTTTTTTTTTTATTTTTTCCCGTTATTTGGGTGCAAAAAAAGGACAAAAACAGAAAACCAAAATATATCAAATAACTTTTTTTTTCTTTTTTCCCGTTATTTAGGTGCAAAATAAAGACAAAAACAGAAAACCAAAAATTTTTCAAATAACTTTTTTTTTCTTTTTTCCCGCTATTTGGGTGCAAAATAAGGACAAAAACAGAAAACCAAAATATTTCAGATAACTTTTTTTTTTATTTTTTCCCGTTATTTGGGTGCAAAATAAGGACAAAAACAGAAAACCAAAATATTTCCAATAACTTTTTTTTATTTTTTCCCGTTATTTGGGTGCAAAATAAGGACAAATACAAAAAACCAAAATATTTCAGATAACTTTTTTTTTATTTTTTCCCGTTATTAAGGTGCAAAATAAAGACAAAAACAGAAAACCAAAATATTTCAAATTTTTTTTTTTTATTTTTTCCCGTTATTTGGGTCCAAAATAAGGATAAAAACAGAAAACTAAAATATTTCAAATAAATTTTTTTTTATTTTTTCCCGTTATTTGGGTGCAAAATAAGGAGAAAAACAGAAAACCAAAATATTTCAAATAACTTTTTTTTTCTTTTTTCCCGTTATTTGGGTGCACAATAAGGACAAAAACAGAAAACCAAAATATTTCAGATAACTTTTTTTTTTATTTTTTCCCGTTATTTGAGTGCAAAATAAGGACAAAAACAGAAAACCACAATATTTCCAATAACTTTTTTTTATTTTTTCCCGTTATTTGGATGCAAAATAAGGACAAAAACAGAAAACCAAAATATTTCAAATAACTTTTTTTTTCTTTTTTCCCGTTATTTGAGTGCAAAATAAGGACAAAATCAGAAAACCAAAATATTTCAGATAACTTTTTTTTTTATTTTTTCCCGTTATTTGGGTTTAAAATAAGGACAAAAACAGAAAACCAAAATATTTCAAATAACTTTTTTTTTATTTTTTCCTGTTATTTGGGTGCAAAATAAGGACAAAAACAGAAAACCCAAATATTTCAGATAACTTTTTTTTATGTTTTCCAGTTATTTGGGTGCAAAATAAGGACAAAAACAGAAAACCAAAATATTTCAAATAACTTTTTTTTTATTTTTTCCCGTTATTTGAGTGCAAAATAAGGACAAAAACAGAAAACCAAAATATTTCAAATAACTTTTTTTTTATTTTTTCCGTTATTTTGGTGCAAAATAAGGATAAAAACAGAAAACTAAAATATTTCAAATAAATTTTTTTTTATTTTTTCCTGTTATTTGGGTGCAAAATAAGGATAAAAACAGAAATCCAAAATATTTCAAATAACTTTTTTTTTATTTTTTCCCGTTATTTGAGTGCAAAATAAGGACAAAAACAGAAAACTAAAATATTTCAAATAACTTTTTTTTTATTTTTTCCGTTATTTGGGTGCAAAATAAGGACAAAAACAGAAAACCAAAATATTTCAAATAACTTTTTTTTTCTTTTTTCCCGTTATTTGGGTGCAAAATAAGGACAAAAACAGAAAACCAAAATATTTCAAATAACTTTTTTTTTCTTTTTTCCCGTTATTTAGGTGCAAAATAAGGACAAAAACAGAAAACCAAAATTTTTCAAATAACTTTTTTTTTCTTTTTTCCCGCTATTTGGGTGCAAAATAAGGACAAAAACAGAAAACCAAAATATTTCAGATAACTTTTTTTTTTATTTTTTCCCGTTATTTGGGTGCAAAATAAGGACAAAAACAGAAAACCAAAATATTTCCAATAACTTTTTTTTATTTTTTCCCGTTATTTGGATGCAAAATAAAGACAAAAAAAGAAAACCAAAATATTTCAGAGAACTTTTTTTTTATTTTTTCCCGTTATTTGGGTGCAAAATAAGGACAAAAACAGAAAACCAAAATATTTCAAATTATTTTTTTTTATTTTTTCCCGTTATTTGGGTCCAAAATAAGGATAAAAACAGAAAACTAAAATATTTCAAATAACTTTTTTTTTCTTTTTTCCCGTTATTTAGGTGCAAAATAAGGACAAAAACAGAAAACCAAAATTTTTCAAATAACTTTTTTTTTCTTTTTTCCCGCTATTTGGGTGCAAAATAAGGACAAAAACAGAAAACCAAAATATTTCAGATAACTTTTTTTTTTATTTTTTCCCGTTATTTGGGTGCAAAATAAGGACAAAAACAGAAAACCAAAATATTTCAAATAACTTTTTTTTTCTTTTTTCCCGTTATTTAGGTGCAAAATAAGGACAAAAACAGAAAACCAAAATATTTCAAATAACTTTTTTTTTCTTTTTTCCCGTTATTTGGGTGCACAATAAGGACAAAAACAGAAAACCAAAATATTTCAGATAACTTTTTTTTTATTTTTTCCCGTTATTTGGGTGCAAAATAAGGACAAAAACAGAAAACCAAAATATTTCCAATAACTTTTTTTTATTATTTCCCGTTATTTGGATGCAAAATAAGGACAAAAACAGAAAACCAAAATATTTCAAATAACTTTTTTTTTCTTTTGTCCCGTTATTTAGGTGCAAAATAAGGACAAAAACAGAAAACCAAAATTTTTCAAATAACTTTTTTTTTCTTTTTTCCCGCTATTTGGGTGCAAAATAAGGACAAAAACAGAAAACCAAAATATTTCAGATAACTTTTTTTTTTATTTTTTCCCGTTATTTGGGTGCAAAATAAGGACAAAAACAGAAAACCAAAATATTTCCAATAACTTTTTTTTATTTTTTCCCGTTATTTGGATGCAAAATAAGGACAAAAACAGAAAACCAAAATATTTCAGATAACTTTTTTTTTTATTTTTTCCCGTTATTTGGGTGCAAAATAAGGACAAAAACAGAAAACCAAAATATTTCAAATAATTTTTTTTTCTTTTTCCCGCTATTTGGGTGCAAAATAAGGACAAAAACAGAAAACCCAAATATTTCAGATAACTTTTTTTTATGTTTTCCAGTTATTTGGGTGCAAAATAAGGACAAAAACAGAAAACCAAAATATTTCAAATAAGTTTTTTTTTATTTTTTCCCGTTATTTGGGTGCAAAATAAAGAAAAAACAGAAAACCAAAATATTTCAAATAACTTTTTTTTTTTTTTTCCCGTTATTTGGGTGCAAAATAAGGACAAAAACAGAAAACCAAAATATTTCAAATAACTTTTTTTTTCTTTTTTCCCGTTATTTAGGTGCAAAATAAAGACAAAAACAGAAAACCAAAAATTTTTCAAATAACTTTTTTTTTCTTTTTTCCCGCTATTTGGGTGCAAAATAAGGACAAAAACAGAAAACCAAAATATTTCAGATAACTTTTTTTTTTATTTTTTCCCGTTATTTGGGTGCAAAAAAAGGACAAAAACAGAAAACCAAAATATTTCAAATAACTTTTTTTTTCTTTTTTCCCGTTATTTAGGTGCAAAATAAAGACAAAAACAGAAAACCAAAAATTTTTCAAATAACTTTTTTTTTCTTTTTTCCCGCTATTTGGGTGCAAAATAAGGACAAAAACAGAAAACCAAAATATTTCAGATAACTTTTTTTTTTATTTTTTCCCGTTATTTGGGTGCAAAATAAGGACAAAAACAGAAAACCAAAATATTTCCAATAACTTTTTTTTATTTTTTCCCGTTATTTGGGTGCAAAATAAGGACAAATACAAAAAACCAAAATATTTCAGATAACTTTTTTTTTATTTTTTCCCGTTATTAAGGTGCAAAATAAGGACAAAAACAGAAAACCAAAATATTTCAAATTTTTTTTTTTTTTTTTTTCCCGTTATTTGGGTCCAAAATAAGGATAAAAACAGAAAACTAAAATATTTAAATAAATTTTTTTTTATTTTTTCCCGTTATTTGGGTGCAAAATAAGGAGAAAAACAGAAAACCAAAATATTTCAAATAACTTTTTTTTTCTTTTTTCCCGTTATTTGGGTGCACAATAAGGACAAAAACAGAAAACCAAAATATTTCAGATAACTTTTTTTTTTATTTTTTCCCGTTATTTGAGAGCAAAATAAGGACAAAAACAGAAAACCAAAATATTTCCAATAACTTTTTTTTATTTTTTCCCGTTATTTGGATGCAAAATAAGGACAAAAACAGAAAACCAAAATATTTCAAATAACTTTTTTTTTCTTTTTTCCCGTTATTTGAGTGCAAAATAAGGACAAAATCAGAAAACCAAAATATTTCAGATAACTTTTTTTTTTATTTTTTCCCGTTATTTGGGTTTAAAATAAGGACAAAAACAGAAAACCAAAATATTTCAAATAACTTTTTTTTTATTTTTTCCTGTAATTTGGGTGCAAAATAAGGACAAAAACAGAAATCCAAAATATTTCAAATAACTTTTTTTTTATTTTTTCCCGTTATTTGAGTGCAAAATAAGGACAAAAACAGAAAACCAAAATATTTCAAATAACTTTTTTTTTATTTTTTCCGTTATTTTGGTGCAAAATAAGGACAAAAACAGAAAACCAAAATATTTCAAATAACTTTTTTTTTCTTTTTTCCCGTTATTTAGGTGCAAAATAAGGACAAAAACAAAAAACCAAAATATTTCAGATAACTTTTTTTTTTATTTTTTCCCGTTATTTGGGTGCAAAATAAGGACAAAAACAGAAAACCAAAATATTTCAAATAACTTTTTTTTTCTTTTTTCCCGTTATTTAGGTGCAAAATAAGGACAAAAACAGAAAACCAAAATTTTTCAAATAACTTTTTTTTTCTTTTTTCCCGCTATTTGGGTCCAAAATAAGGACAAAAACAGAAAACCAAAATATTTCAGATAACTTTTTTTTTTATTTTTTCCCGTTATTTGGGTGCAAAATAAGGACAAAAACAGAAAACCAAAATATTTCCAATAACTTTTTTTTATTTTTTCCCGTTATTTGGATGCAAAATAAGGACAAAAACAGAAAACCAAAATATTTCAGATAACTTTTTTTTTTATTTTTTCCCGTTATTTGGGTGCAAAATAAGGACAAAAACAGAAAACCAAAATATTTCAAATAATTTTTTTTTCTTTTTCCCGCTATTTGGGTGCAAAATAAGGACAAAAACAGAAAACCCAAATATTTCAGATAACTTTTTTTTATGTTTTCCAGTTATTTGGGTGCAAAATAAGGACAAAAACAGAAAACCAAAATATTTCAAATAACTTTTTTTTTCTTTTTTCCCGTTATTTGGGTGCACAATAAGGACAAAAACAGAAAACCAAAATATTTCAGATAACTTTTTTTTTTATTTTTTCCCGTTTTTTGAGTGCAAAATAAGGACAAAAACAGAAAACCAAAATATTTCAGATAACTTTTTTTTTATTTTTTCCCGTTATTTGGGTGCAAAATAAGGACAAAAACAGAAAACCAAAATATTTCAAATTATTTTTTTTTATTTTTTCCCGTTATTTGGGTCCAAAATAAGGATAAAAACAGAAAACTAAAATATTTCAAATAAATTTTTTTTTATTTTTTCCTGTTATTTGGGTGCAAAATAAGGATAAAAACAGAAATCCAAAATATTTCAAATAACTTTTTTTTTATTTTTTCCCGTTATTTGAGTGCAAAATAAGGACAAAAACAGAAAACTAAAATATTTCAAATAACTTTTTTTTTATTTTTTCCGTTATTTGGGTGCAAAATAAGGACAAAAACAGAAAACCAAAATATTTCAAATAACTTTTTTTTTCTTTTTACCCGTTATTTGGGTGCAAAATAAGGACAAAAACAGAAAACCAAAATATTTCAGATAACTTTTTTTTTATTTTTTCCCGTTATTTGGGTGCAAAATAAGGTCAAAAACAGAAAACCAAAATATTTCAAATAACTTTTTTTTTCTTTTTTCCCGTTATTTAGGTGCAAAATAAGGACAAAAACAGAAAACCAAAATTTTTCAAATAACTTTTTTTTTCTTTTTTCCCGCTATTTGGGTGCAAAATAAGGACAAAAACAGAAAACCAAATTATTTCAGATAACTTTTTTTTTTATTTTTTCCCGTTATTTGGGTGCAAAATAAGGACAAAAACAGAAAACCAAAATATTTCCAATAACTTTTTTTTATTTTTTCCCGTTATTTGGATGCAAAATAAAGACAAAAAAAGAAAACCAAAATATTTCAGAGAACTTTTTTTTTATTTTTTCCCGTTATTTGGGTGCAAAATAAGGACAAAAACAGAAAACCAAAATATTTCAAATTATTTTTTTTTATTTTTTCCCGTTATTTGGGTCCAAAATAAGGATAAAAACAGAAAACTAAAATATTTCAAATAACTTTTTTTTTCTTTTTTCCCGTTATTTAGGTGCAAAATAAGGACAAAAACAGAAAACCAAAATATTTCAGATAACTTTTTTTTTTATTTTTTCCCGTTATTTGGGTGCAAAATAAGGACAAAAACAGAAAACCAAAATATTTCAAATAACTTTTTTTTTCTTTTTTCCCGTTATTTAGGTGCAAAATAAGGACAAAAACAGAAAACCAAAATATTTCAAATAACTTTTTTTTTCTTTTTTCCCGTTATTTGGGTGCATAATAAGGACAAAAACAGAAAACCAAAATATTTCAGATAACTTTTTTTTTATTTTTTCCCGTTATTTGGGTGCAAAATAAGGACAAAAACAGAAAACCAAAATATTTCCAATAACTTTTTTTTATTATTTCCCGTTATTTGGATGCAAAATAAGGACAAAAACAGAAAACCAAAATATTTCAAATAACTTTTTTTTTCTTTTTTCCCGTTATTTAGGTGCAAAATAAGGACAAAAACAGAAAACCAAAATTTTTCAAATAACTTTTTTTTTCTTTTTTCCCGCTATTTGGGTGCAAAATAAGGACAAAAACAGAAAACCAAAATATTTCAGATAACTTTTTTTTTTATTTTTTCCCGTTATTTGGGTGCAAAATAAGGACAAAAACAGAAAACCAAAATATTTCCAATAACTTTTTTTTATTTTTTCCCGTTATTTGGATGCAAAATAAGGACAAAAACAGAAAACCAAAATATTTCAGATAACTTTATTTTATGTTTTCCAGTTATTTGGGTGCAAAATAAGGACAAAAACAGAAAACCAAAATATTTCAAATAAGTTTTTTTTTATTTTTTCCCGTTATTTGGGTGCAAAATAACGAAAAAACAGAAAACCAAAATATTTCAAATAACTTTTTTTTTTTTTTTCCCGTTATTTGGGTGCAAAATAAGGACAAAAACAGAAAACCAAAATATTTCAACTAACTTTGTTTTTCTTTTTCCCGTTATTTGGGTGCAAAATAAGGACAAAAACAGAAAACCAAAATATTTCAAATAATTTTTTTTTCTTTTTCCCGCTATTTGGGTGCAAAATAAGGACAAAAACAGAAAACCCAAATATTTCAGATAACTTTATTTTATGTTTTCCAGTTATTTGGGTGCAAAATAAGGACAAAAACAGAAAACCAAAATATTTCAAATAAGTTTTTTTTTATTTTTTCCCATTATTTGGGTGCAAAATAACGAAAAAACAGAAAACCAAAATATTTCAAATAACTTTTTTTTTTTTTTTCCCGTTATTTGGGTGCAAAATAAGGACAAAAACAGAAAACCAAAATATTTCAACTAACTTTGTTTTTCTTTTTCCCGTTATTTGGGTGCAAAATAAGGACAAAAACAGAAAACCAAAATATTTCAAATAACTTTTTTTTTATTTTTTCCCGTTATTTGGGTGCAAAATAAGGACAAAAACAGAAAACCAAAATATTTCAGATAACTTTTTTTTTATTTTTTCCCGTTATTTGGGTGCAAAATAAGGACAAAAACAAAAAACCAAAATATTTCAGATAACTTTTTTTTTCTTTTTTCCCGTTATTTAGGTGCAAAATAAGGACAAAAACAGAAAACCAAAGTTTTTCAAATAACTTTTTTTTCTTTTTTCCCGCTATTTGGGTGCAAAATAAGGACAAAAACAGAAAACCAAAATATTTCAAATAACTTTTTTTTTTCTTTTTTCCCGTTATTTGGATGCAACATAAGGACAAAAACAGAAAACCAAAATATTTCAGATAACTTTTTTTTTTCTTTTTTCCCGTTATTTGGGTGCAAAATAAGGACAAAAACAGAAAACCAAAATATTTCAAATATCTTTTTTTTTATTTTTTCCCGTTATTTGAGTGCAAAATAAGGACAAAAACAGAAAACCAAAATATTTCAGATAACTTTTTTTTTATTTTTTCCCGTTATTTGGGTGCAAAATAAGGACAAAAACAGAAAACCAAAATATTTCAAATAATTTTTTTTTCTTTTTCCCGCTATTTGGGTGCAAAATAAGGACAAAAACAGAAAACCCAAATATTTCAGATAACTTTTTTTTATGTTTTCCAGTTATTTGGGTGCAAAATAAGGACAAAAACAGAAAACCAAAATATTTCAAATAACTTTTTTTTTATTTTTTCCCGTTATTTGGGTGCAAAATAAGGACAAAAACAGAAAACCAAAATATTTCAAATTATTTTTTTTTATTTTTTCCCGTTATTTGGGTCCAAAATAAGGATAAAAACAGAAAACTAAAATATTTCAAATAAATTTTTTTTTATTTTTTCCTGTTATTTGGGTGCAAAATAAGGATAAAAACAGAAATCCAAAATATTTCAAATAACTTTTTTTTTATTTTTTCCCGTTATTTGAGTGCAAAATAAGGACAAAAACAGAAAACGAAAATATTTCAAATAACTTTTTTTTTATTTTTTCCGTTATTTGGGTGCAAAATAAGGACAAAAACAGAAAACCAAAATATTTCAAATAACTTTTTTTTTCTTTTTTCCCGTTATTTGGGTGCAAAATAAAGACAAAAACAGAAAAGCAAAATATTTCAGATAACTTTTTTTTTATTTTTTCCCGTTATTTGGGTGCAAAATAAGGACAAAAACAGAAAACCAAAATATTTCAAATAACTTTTTTTTTCTTTTTTCCCGTTATTTAGGTGCAAAATAAGGACAAAAACAGAAAACCAAAATTTTTCAAATTACTTTTTTTTTCTTTTTTCCCGCTATTTGGGTGCAAAATAAGGACAAAAACAGAAAACCAAAATATTTCAGATAACTTTTTTTTTTATTTTTTCCCGTTATTTGGGTGCAAAATAACGACAAAAACAGAAAACCAAAATATTTCAAATAACTTTTTTTTTTTTTTTTTCCCGTTATTTGGGTGCAAAATAAGGACAAAAACAGAAAACCAAAATATTTCAACTAACTTTGTTTTTCTTTTTTATTTGGGTGCAAAATAAGGACAAAAACAGAAAACCAAAATATTTCAAATAACTTTTTTTTTATTTTTTCCCGTTATTTGGGTGCAAAATAAGGACAAAAACAGAAAACCAAAATATTTCAGATAACTTTTTTTTTATTTTTTCCCGTTATTTGGGTGCAAAATAAGGACAAAAACAAAAAACCAAAATATTTCAGATAACTTTTTTTTTCTTTTTTCCCGTTATTTAGGTGCAAAATAAGGACAAAAACAGAAAACCAAAGTTTTTCAAATAACTTTTTTTTCTTTTTTCCCGCTATTTGGGTGCAAAATAAGGACAAAAACAGAAAACCAAAATATTTCAAATAACTTTTTTTTTCTTTTTTCCCGTTATTTGGATGCAACATAAGGACAAAAACAGAAAACCAAAATATTTCAGATAACTTTTTTTTTTCTTTTTTCCCGTTATTTGGGTGCAAAATAAGGACAAAAACAGAAAACCAAAATATTTCAAATATCTTTTTTTTTATTTTTTCCCGTTATTTGAGTGCAAAATAAGGACAAAAACAGAAAACCAAAATATTTCAGATAACTTTTTTTTTATTTTTTCCCGTTATTTGGGTACAAAATAAGGACAAAAACAGAAAACCAAAATATTTCAAATAACTTTTTTTTTATTTTTTCCCGTTATTTGGGTGCAAAATAAGGACAAAAACAGAAAACCAAAATATTTCAAATTATTTTTTTTTATTTTTTCCCGTTATTTGGGTCCAAAATAAGGATAAAAACAGAAAACTAAAATATTTCAAATAAATTTTTTTTTATTTTTTCCTGTTATTTGGGTGCAAAATAAGGATAAAAACAGAAATCCAAAATATTTCAAATAACTTTTTTTTTATTTTTTCCCGTTATTTGAGTGCAAAATAAGGACAAAAACAGAAAACTAAAATATTTCAAATAACTTTTTTTTTATTTTTTCCGTTATTTGGGTGCAAAATAAGGACAAAAACAGAAAACCAAATATTTCAAATAGTTTTTTTTTTCTTTTTTCCCGTTATTTGGGTGCAAAATAAGGACAAAAACAGAAAACCAAAATATTTCAGATAACTTTTTTTTTATTTTTTCCCGTTATTTGGGTGCAAAATAAGGACAAAAACAGAAAACCAAAATATTTCAAATAACTTTTTTTTTCTTTTTTCCCGTTATTTAGGTGCAAAATAAGGACAAAAACAGAAAACCAAAATTTTTCAAATAACTTTTTTTTTCTTTTTCCCGCTATTTGGGTGCAAAATAAGGACAAAAACAGAAAACCAAAATATTTCAGATAACTTTTTTTTTATTTTTTCCCGTTATTTGGGTGCAAAATAAGGACAAAAACAGAAAACCTAAATATTTCCAATAACTTTTTTTTATTTTTTCCCGTTATTTGGATGCAAAATAAGGACAAAAACAGAAAACCAAAATATTTCAAATAACTTTTTTTTTCTTTTTTCCCGTTATTTAGGTGCAAATAAGGACAAAAACAGAAAACCAAAATTTTTCAAATAACTTTTTTTTTCTTTTTTCCCGCTATTTGGGTGCAAAATAAGGACAAAAACAGAAAACCAAAATATTTCAGATAACTTTTTTTTTTATTTTTTCCCGTTATTTGGGTGCAAAATAAGGACAAAAACAGAAAACCAAAATATTTCCAATAACTTTTTTTTATTTTTTCCCGTTATTTGGATGCAAAATAAGGACAAAAACTGAAAACCAAAATATTTCAGATAACTTTTTTTTTTATTTTTTCCCGTTATTTGGGTGCAAAATAAGGACAAAAACAGAAAACCAAAATATTTCAAATAATTTTTTTTCTTTTTCCCGCTATTTGGGTGCAAAATAAGGACAAAAACAGAAAACCCAAATATTTCAGATAACTTTTTTTTATGTTTTCCAGTTATTTGGGTGCAAAATAAGGACAAAAACAGAAAACCAAAATATTTCAAATAAGTTTTTTTTTTATTTTTTCCCGTTATTTGGGTGCAAAATAAAGAAAAAACAGAAAACCAAAATATTTCAAATAACTTTTTTTTTTTTTTTTCCCGTTATTTGGGTGCAAAATAAGGACAAAAACAGAAAACCAAAATATTTCAACTAACTTTGTTTTTCTTTTTCCCGTTATTTGGGTGCAAAATAAGGACAAAAACAGAAAACCAAAATATTTCAAATAACTTTTTTTTTATTTTTTCCCGTTATTTGGGTGCAAAATAAGGACAAAAACAGAAAACCAAAATATTTCAGATAACTTTTTTTTTATTTTTTCCCGTTATTTGGGTGCAAAATAAGGACAAAAACAAAAAACCAAAATATTTCAGATAACTTTTTTTTTCTTTTTTCCCGTTATTTAGGTGCAAAATAAGGACAAAAACAGAAAACCAAAGTTTTTCAAATAACTTTTTTTTCTTTTTTCCCGCTATTTGGGTGCAAAATAAGGACAAAAACAGAAAAACAAAATATTTCAAATAACTTTTTTTTTCTTTTTTCCCGTTATTTGGATGCAACATAAGGACAAAAACAGAAAACCAAAATGTTTCAGATAACTTTTTTTTTTCTTTTTTCCCGTTATTTGGGTGCAAAATAAGGACAAAAACAGAAAACCAAAATATTTCAAATATCTTTTTTTTTATTTTTTCCCGTTATTTGAGTGCAAAATAAGGACAAAAACAGAAAACCAAAATATTTCAGATAACTTTTTTTTATTTTTTCCCGTTATTTGGGTGCAAAATATGGACAAAAACAGAAAACCAAAATATTTCAAATGACTTTTTTTTTATTTTTTCCCGATATTTGGGTGCAAAATAAGGACAAAAACAGAAAACCAAAATATTTCAAATTATTTTTTTTTATTTTTTCCCGTTATTTGGGTCCAAAATAAGGATCAAAACAGAAAACTAAAATATTTCAAATAAATTTTTTTTTATTTTTTCCTGTTATTTGGGTGCAAAATAAGGATAAAAACAGAAATCCAAAATATTTCAAATAACTTTTTTTTTATTTTTTCCCGTTATTTGAGTGCAAAATAAGGACAAAAACAGAAAACTAAAATATTTCAAATAACTTTTTTTTTATTTTTTCCGTCATTTGGGTGCAAAATAAGGACAAAAACAGAAAACCAAAATATTTCAAATAACTTTTTTTTTCTTTTTTCCCGTTATTTGGGTGCAAAATAAGACAAAAACAGAAAACCAAAATATTTCAGATAACTTTTTTTTTATTTTTTCCCGTTATTTGGGTGCAAAATAAGGACAAAAACAGAAAACCAAAATATTTCAAATAACTTTTTTTTTCTTTTTTCCCGTTATTTAGGTGCAAAATAAGGACAAAAACAGAAAACCAAAATTTTTCAAATAACTTTTTTTTTCTTTTTTCCCGCTATTTGGGTGCAAAATAAGGACAAAAACAGAAAACCAAAATATTTCAGATAACTTTTTTTTTTATTTTTTTCCCGTTATTTGGGTGCAAAATAAGGACAAAAACAGAAAACCAAAATATTTCAAATAACTTTTTTGTTCTTTTTTACCGTTATTTAGGTGCAAAATAAGGACAAAAACAGAAAACCAAAATATTTCAGAGAACTTTTTTTTATTTTTTCCCGTTATTTGGGTGCAAAATAAGGACAAAAACAGAAAACCAAAATATTTCAAATTATTTTTTTTTATTTTTTCCCGTTATTTGGGTCCAAAATAAGGATAAAAACAGAAAACTAAAATATTTCAAATAACTTTTTTTTTCTTTTTTCCCGTTATTTAGGTGCAAAATAAGGACAAAAACAGAAAACCAAAATTTTTCAAATAACTTTTTTTTTATTTTTTCCCGTTATTTGGGTGCAAAATAAAGAAAAAACAGAAAACCAAAATATTTCAAATAACTTTTTTTTTTTTTTCCCCGTTATTTGGGTGCAAAATAAAGAAAAAACAGAAAACCAAAATATTTCAAATAACTTTTTTTTTTTTTTTCCCGTTATTTGGGTGCAAAATAAGGACAAAAACAGAAAACCAAAATATTTCAACTAACTTTGTTTTTCTTTTTCCCGTTATTTGGGTGCAAAATAAGGACAAAAACAGAAAACCCAAATATTTCAGATAACTTTTTTTTATGTTTTCCAGTTATTTGGGTGCAAAATAAGGACAAAAACAGAAAACCAAAATATTTCAAATAACTTTTTTTTTATTTTTTCCCGTTATTTGGGTGCAAAATAAGGACAAAAACAGAAAACCAAAATATTTCAGATAACTTTTTTTTTATTTTTTCCCGTTATTTGGGTGCAAAATAAGGACAAAAACAGAAAACCAAAATATTTCAAATAATTTTTTTTTCTTTTTCCCGCTATTTGGGTGCAAAATAAGGACAAAAACAGAAAACCCAAATATTTCAGATAACTTTTTTTTATGTTTTCCAGTTATTTGGGTGCAAAATAAGGACAAAAACAGAAAACCAAAATATTTCAAATAACTTTTTTTTTATTTTTTCCCGTTATTTGGGTGCAAAATAAGGACAAAAACAGAAAACCAAAATATTTCAAATTACTTTTTTTTATTTTTTCCCGTTATTTGGGTCCAAAATAAGGATAAAAACAGAAAACTAAAATATTTCAAATAAATTTTTTTTTATTTTTTCCTGTTATTTGGGTGCAAAATAAGGATAAAAACAGAAATCCAAAATATTTCAAATAACTTTTTTTTTATTTTTTCCCGTTATTTGAGTGCAAAATAAGGACAAAAACAGAAAACTAAAATATTTCAAATAACTTTTTTTTTATTTTTTCCGTTATTTGGGTGCAAAATAAGGACAAAAACAGAAAACCAAAATATTTCAAATAACTTTTTTTTTCTTTTTTCCCGTTATTTGGGTGCAAAATAAAGACAAAAACAGAAAAGCAAAATATTTCAGATAACTTTTTTTTTATTTTTTCCCGTTATTTGGGTGCAAAATAAGGACAAAAACAGAAAACCAAAATATTTCAAATAACTTTTTTTTTCTTTTTTCCCGTTATTTAGGTGCAAAATAAGGACAAAAACAGAAAACCAAAATTTTTCAAATTACTTTTTTTTTCTTTTTTCCCGCTATTTGGGTGCAAAATAAGGACAAAAACAGAAAACCAAAATATTTCAGATAACTTTTTTTTTTATTTTTTCCCGTTATTTGGGTGCAAAATAACGACAAAAACAGAAAACCAAAATATTTCAAATAACTTTTTTTTTTTTTTTTCCCGTTATTTGGGTGCAAAATAAGGACAAAAACAGAAAACCAAAATATTTCAACTAACTTTGTTTTTCTTTTTCCCGTTATTTGGGTGCAAAATAAGGACAAAAACAGAAAACCAAAATATTTCAGATAACTTTTTTTTTATTTTTTCCCGTTATTTGGGTGCAAAATAAGGACAAAAACAAAAAACCAAAATATTTCAGATAACTTTTTTTTTCTTTTTTCCCGTTATTTAGGTGCAAAATAAGGACAAAAACAGAAAACCAAAGTTTTTCAAATAACTTTTTTTTCTTTTTTCCCGCTATTTGGGTGCAAAATAAGGACAAAAACAGAAAACCAAAATATTTCAAATAACTTTTTTTTTCTTTTTTCCCGTTATTTGGATGCAACATAAGGACAAAAACAGAAAACCAAAATATTTCAGATAACTTTTTTTTTTCTTTTTTCCCGTTATTTGGGTGCAAAATAAGGACAAAAACAGAAAACCAAAATATTTCAAATATCTTTTTTTTTATTTTTTCCCGTTATTTGAGTGCAAAATAAGGACAAAAACAGAAAACCAAAATATTTCAGATAACTTTTTTTTTATTTTTTCCCGTTATTTGGGTGCAAAATAAGGACAAAAACAGAAAACCAAAATATTTCAAATAACTTTTTTTTTATTTTTTCCCGTTATTTGGGTGCAAAATAAGGACAAAAACAGAAAACCAAAATATTTCAAATTATTTTTTTTTATTTTTTCCCGTTATTTGGGTCCAAAATAAGGATAAAAACAGAAAACTAAAATATTTCAAATAAATTTTTTTTTATTTTTTCCTGTTATTTGGGTGCAAAATAAGGATAAAAACAGAAATCCAAAATATTTCAAATAACTTTTTTTTTATTTTTTCCCGTTATTTGAGTGCAAAATAAGGACAAAAACAGAAAACTAAAATATTTCAAATAACTTTTTTTTTATTTTTTCCGTTATTTGGGTGCAAAATAAGGACAAAAACAGAAAACCAAAATATTTCAAATAGTTTTTTTTTTCTTTTTTCCCGTTATTTGGGTGCAAAATAAGGACAAAAACAGAAAACCAAAATATTTCAGATAACTTTTTTTTTATTTTTTCCCGTTATTTGGGTGCAAAATAAGGACAAAAACAGAAAACCAAAATATTTCAAATAACTTTTTTTTTCTTTTTTCCCGTTATTTAGGTGCAAAATAAGGACAAAAACAGAAAACCAAAGTTTTTCAAATAACTTTTTTTTCTTTTTTCCCGCTATTTGGGTGCAAAATAAGGACAAAAACAGAAAACCAAAATATTTCAAATAACTTTTTTTTTCTTTTTTCCCGTTATTTGGATGCAACATAAGGACAAAAACAGAAAACCAAAATATTTCAGATAACTTTTTTTTTTCTTTTTTCCCGTTATTTGGGTGCAAAATAAGGACAAAAACAGAAAACCAAAATATTTCAAATATCTTTTTTTTTATTTTTTCCCGTTATTTGAGTGCAAAATAAGGACAAAAACAGAAAACCAAAATATTTCAGATAACTTTTTTTTTATTTTTTCCCGTTATTTGGGTACAAAATAAGGACAAAAACAGAAAACCAAAATATTTCAAATAACTTTTTTTTTATTTTTTCCCGTTATTTGGGTGCAAAATAAGGACAAAAACAGAAAACCAAAATATTTCAAATTATTTTTTTTTATTTTTTCCCGTTATTTGGGTCCAAAATAAGGATAAAAACAGAAAACTAAAATATTTCAAATAAATTTTTTTTTATTTTTTCCTGTTATTTGGGTGCAAAATAAGGATAAAAACAGAAATCCAAAATATTTCAAATAACTTTTTTTTTATTTTTTCCCGTTATTTGAGTGCAAAATAAGGACAAAAACAGAAAACTAAAATATTTCAAATAACTTTTTTTTTATTTTTTCCGTTATTTGGGTGCAAAATAAGGACAAAAACAGAAAACCAAAATATTTCAAATAGTTTTTTTTTTCTTTTTTCCCGTTATTTGGGTGCAAAATAAGGACAAAAACAGAAAACCAAAATATTTCAGATAACTTTTTTTTTATTTTTTCCCGTTATTTGGGTGCAAAATAAGGACAAAAACAGAAAACCAAAATATTTCAAATAACTTTTTTTTTCTTTTTTCCCGTTATTTAGGTGCAAAATAAGGACAAAAACAGAAAACCAAAATTTTTCAAATAACTTTTTTTTTCTTTTTTCCCGCTATTTGGGTGCAAAATAAGGACAAAAACAGAAAACCAAAATATTTCAGATAACTTTTTTTTTTATTTTTTCCCGTTATTTGGGTGCAAAATAAGGACAAAAACAGAAAACCTAAATATTTCCAATAACTTTTTTTTATTTTTTCCCGTTATTTGGGTGCAAAATAAGGACAAAAACAGAAAACCAAAATATTTCAAATAATTTTTTTTTCTTTTTCCCGCTATTTGGGTGCAAAATAAGGACAAAAACAGAAAACCCAAATATTTCAGATAACTTTTTTTTATGTTTTCCAGTTATTTGGGTGCAAAATAAGGACAAAAACAGAAAACCAAAATATTTCAAATAAGTTTTTTTTTATTTTTTCCCGTTATTTGGGTGCAAAATAAAGAAAAAACAGAAAACCAAAATATTTCAAATAACTTTTTTTTTATTTTTTCCCGTTATTTGGGTGCAAAATAAGGACAAAAACAGAAAACCAAAATATTTCAACTAACTTTGTTTTTCTTTTTCCCGTTATTTGGGTGCAAAATAAGGACAAAAACAGAAAACCAAAATATTTCAAATAACTTTTTTTTTATTTTTTCCCGTTATTTGGGTGCAAAATAAGGACAAAAACAGAAAACCAAAATATTTCAGATAACTTTTTTTTTATTTTTTCCCGTTATTTGGGTGCAAAATAAGGACAAAAACAAAAAACCAAAATATTTCAGATAACTTTTTTTTTCTTTTTTCCCGTTATTTAGGTGCAAAATAAGGACAAAAACAGAAAACCAAAGTTTTTCAAATAACTTTTTTTTCTTTTTTCCCGCTATTTGGGTGCAAAATAAGGACAAAAACAGAAAAACAAAATATTTCAAATAACTTTTTTTTTCTTTTTTCCCGTTATTTGGATGCAACATAAGGACAAAAACAGAAAACCAAAATGTTTCAGATAACTTTTTTTTTTCTTTTTTCCCGTTATTTGGGTGCAAAATAAGGACAAAAACAGAAAACCAAAATATTTCAAATATCTTTTTTTTTATTTTTTCCCGTTATTTGAGTGCAAAATAAGGACAAAAACAGAAAACCAAAATATTTCAGATAACTTTTTTTTTATTTTTTCCCGTTATTTGGGTGCAAAATATGGACAAAAACAGAAAACCAAAATATTTCAAATGACTTTTTTTTTATTTTTTCCCGATATTTGGGTGCAAAATAAGGACAAAAACAGAAAACCAAAATATTTCAAATTATTTTTTTTTATTTTTTCCCGTTATTTGGGTCCAAAATAAGGATCAAAACAGAAAACTAAAATATTTCAAATAAATTTTTTTTTATTTTTTCCTGTTATTTGGGTGCAAAATAAGGATAAAAACAGAAATCCAAAATATTTCAAATAACTTTTTTTTTATTTTTTCCCGTTATTTGAGTGCAAAATAAGGACAAAAACAGAAAACTAAAATATTTCAAATAACTTTTTTTTTATTTTTTCCGTCATTTGGGTGCAAAATAAGGACAAAAACAGAAAACCAAAATATTTCAAATAACTTTTTTTTTCTTTTTTCCCGTTATTTGGGTGCAAAATAAGACAAAAACAGAAAACCAAAATATTTCAGATAACTTTTTTTTTATTTTTTCCCGTTATTTGAGTGCAAAATAAGGACAAAAACAGAAAACCAAAATATTTCAAATAACTTTTTTTTTCTTTTTTCCCGTTATTTAGGTGCAAAATAAGGACAAAAACAGAAAACCAAAATTTTTCAAATAACTTTTTTTTTCTTTTTTCCCGTTATTTGGGTGCAAAATAAGGACAAAAACAGAAAACCAAAATATTTCAGATAACTTTTTTTTTTATTTTTTTCCCGTTATTTGGGTGCAAAATAAGGACAAAAACAGAAAACCAAAATATTTCAAATAACTTTTTATTTCTTTTTTCCCGTTATTTAGGTGCAAAATAAGGACAAAAACAGAAAACCAAAATATTTCAGAGAACTTTTTTTTATTTTTTCCCGTTATTTGGGTGCAAAATAAGGACAAAAACAGAAAACCAAAATATTTCAAATTATTTTTTTTTATTTTTTCCCGTTATTTGGGTCCAAAATAAGGATAAAAACAGAAAACTAAAATATTTCAAATAACTTTTTTTTTCTTTTTTCCCGTTATTTAGGTGCAAAATAAGGACAAAAACAGAAAACCAAAATTTTTCAAATAACTTTTTTTTTATTTTTTCCCGTTATTTGGGTGCAAAATAAAGAAAAAACAGAAAACCAAAATATTTCAAATAACTTTTTTTTTTTTTTTCCCGTTATTTGGGTGCAAAATAAAGAAAAAACAGAAAACCAAAATATTTCAAATAACTTTTTTTTTTTTTTTCCCGTTATTTGGGTGCAAAATAAGGACAAAAACAGAAAACCAAAATATTTCAACTAACTTTGTTTTTCTTTTTCCCGTTATTTGGGTGCAAAATAAGGACAAAAACAGAAAACCCAAATATTTCAGATAACTTTTTTTTATGTTTTCCAGTTATTTGGGTGCAAAATAAGGACAAAAACAGAAAACCAAAATATTTCAAATAACTTTTTTTTTATTTTTTCCCGTTATTTGGGTGCAAAATAAGGACAAAAACAGAAAACCAAAATATTTCAGATAACTTTTTTTTTATTTTTTCCCGTTATTTGGGTGCAAAATAAGGACAAAAACAGAAAACCAAAATATTTCAAATAATTTTTTTTTCTTTTTCCCGCTATTTGGGTGCAAAATAAGGACAAAAACAGAAAACCCAAATATTTCAGATAACTTTTTTTTATGTTTTCCAGTTATTTGGGTGCAAAATAAGGACAAAAACAGAAAACCAAAATATTTCAAATAACTTTTTTTTTATTTTTTCCCGTTATTTGGGTGCAAAATAAGGACAAAAACAGAAAACCAAAATATTTCAAATTATTTTTTTTTATTTTTTCCCGTTATTTGGGTCCAAAATAAGGATAAAAACAGAAAACTAAAATATTTCAAATAAATTTTTTTTTATTTTTTCCTGTTATTTGGGTGCAAAATAAGGATAAAAACAGAAATCCAAAATATTTCAAATAACTTTTTTTTTATTTTTTCCCGTTATTTGAGTGCAAAATAAGGACAAAAACAGAAAACTAAAATATTTCAAATAACTTTTTTTTTATTTTTTCCGTTATTTGGGTGCAAAATAAGGACAAAAACAGAAAACCAAAATATTTCAAATAACTTTTTTTTTCTTTTTTCCCGTTATTTGGGTGCAAAATAAAGACAAAAACAGAAAAGCAAAATATTTCAGATAACTTTTTTTTTATTTTTTCCCGTTATTTGGGTGCAAAATAAGGACAAAAACAGAAAACCAAAATATTTCAAATAACTTTTTTTTTCTTTTTTCCCGTTATTTAGGTGCAAAATAAGGACAAAAACAGAAAACCAAAATTTTTCAAATTACTTTTTTTTTCTTTTTTCCCGCTATTTGGGTGCAAAATAAGGACAAAAACAGAAAACCAAAATATTTCAGATAACTTTTTTTTTTATTTTTTCCCGTTATTTGGGTGCAAAATAACGACAAAAACAGAAAACCAAAATATTTCAAATAACTTTTTTTTTTTTTTTTCCCGTTATTTGGGTGCAAAATAAGGACAAAAACAGAAAACCAAAATATTTCAACTAACTTTGTTTTTCTTTTTCCCGTTATTTGGGTGCAAAATAAGGACAAAAACAGAAAACCAAAATATTTCAGATAACTTTTTTTTTATTTTTTCCCGTTATTTGGGTGCAAAATAAGGACAAAAACAAAAAACCAAAATATTTCAGATAACTTTTTTTTTCTTTTTTCCCGTTATTTAGGTGCAAAATAAGGACAAAAACAGAAAACCAAAGTTTTTCAAATAACTTTTTTTTCTTTTTTCCCGCTATTTGGGTGCAAAATAAGGACAAAAACAGAAAACCAAAATATTTCAAATAACTTTTTTTTTCTTTTTTCCCGTTATTTGGATGCAACATAAGGACAAAAACAGAAAACCAAAATATTTCAGATAACTTTTTTTTTTCTTTTTTCCCGTTATTTGGGTGCAAAATAAGGACAAAAACAGAAAACCAAAATATTTCAAATATCTTTTTTTTTATTTTTTCCCGTTATTTGAGTGCAAAATAAGGACAAAAACAGAAAACCAAAATATTTCAGATAACTTTTTTTTTATTTTTTCCCGTTATTTGGGTGCAAAATAAGGACAAAAACAGAAAACCAAAATATTTCAAATAACTTTTTTTTTATTTTTTCCCGTTATTTGGGTGCAAAATAAGGACAAAAACAGAAAACCAAAATATTTCAAATTATTTTTTTTTATTTTTTCCCGTTATTTGGGTCCAAAATAAGGATAAAAACAGAAAACTAAAATATTTCAAATAAATTTTTTTTTATTTTTTCCTGTTATTTGGGTGCAAAATAAGGATAAAAACAGAAATCCAAAATATTTCAAATAACTTTTTTTTTATTTTTTCCCGTTATTTGAGTGCAAAATAAGGACAAAAACAGAAAACTAAAATATTTCAAATAACTTTTTTTTTATTTTTTCCGTTATTTGGGTGCAAAATAAGGACAAAAACAGAAAACCAAAATATTTCAAATAGTTTTTTTTTTCTTTTTTCCCGTTATTTGGGTGCAAAATAAGGACAAAAACAGAAAACCAAAATATTTCAGATAACTTTTTTTTTATTTTTTCCCGTTATTTGGGTGCAAAATAAGGACAAAAACAGAAAACCAAAATATTTCAAATAACTTTTTTTTTCTTTTTTCCCGTTATTTAGGTGCAAAATAAGGACAAAAACAGAAAACCAAAATTTTTCAAATAACTTTTTTTTTCTTTTTTCCCGCTATTTGGGTGCAAAATAAGGACAAAAACAGAAAACCAAAATATTTCAGATAACTTTTTTTTTTATTTTTTCCCGTTATTTGGGTGCAAAATAAGGACAAAAACAGAAAACCTAAATATTTCCAATAACTTTTTTTTATTTTTTCCCGTTATTTGGATGCAAAATAAGGACAAAAACAGAAAACCAAAATATTTCAAATAACTTTTTTTTTCTTTTTTCCCGTTATTTAGGTGCAAAATAAGGACAAAAACAGAAAACCAAAATTTTTCAAATAACTTTTTTTTTCTTTTTTCCCGCTATTTGGGTGCAAAATAAGGACAAAAACAGAAAACCAAAATATTTCAGATAACTTTTTTTTTTATTTTTTCCCGTTATTTGGGTGCAAAATAAGGACAAAAACAGAAAACCAAAATATTTCCAATAACTTTTTTTTATTTTTTCCCGTTATTTGGATGCAAAATAAGGACAAAAACAGAAAACCAAAATATTTCAGATAACTTTTTTTTTTATTTTTTCCCGTTATTTGGGTGCAAAATAAGGACAAAAACAGAAAACCAAAATATTTCAAATAATTTTTTTTTCTTTTTCCCGCTATTTGGGTGCAAAATAAGGACAAAAACAGAAAACCCAAATATTTCAGATAACTTTTTTTTATGTTTTCCAGTTATTTGGGTGCAAAATAAGGACAAAAACAGAAAACCAAAATATTTCAAATAAGTTTTTTTTTATTTTTTCCCGTTATTTGGGTGCAAAATAAAGAAAAAACAGAAAACCAAAATATTTCAAATAACTTTTTTTTTTTTTTTCCCGTTATTTGGGTGCAAAATAAGGACAAAAACAGAAAACCAAAATATTTCAACTAACTTTGTTTTTCTTTTTCCCGTTATTTGGGTGCAAAATAAGGACAAAAACAGAAAACCAAAATATTTCAAATAACTTTTTTTTTATTTTTTCCCGTTATTTGGGTGCAAAATAAGGACAAAAACAGAAAACCAAAATATTTCAGATAACTTTTTTTTTATTTTTTCCCGTTATTTGGGTGCAAAATAAGGACAAAAACAAAAAACCAAAATATTTCAGATAACTTTTTTTTTCTTTTTTCCCGTTATTTAGGTGCAAAATAAGGACAAAAACAGAAAACCAAAGTTTTTCAAATAACTTTTTTTTCTTTTTTCCCGCTATTTGGGTGCAAAATAAGGACAAAAACAGAAAAACAAAATATTTCAAATAACTTTTTTTTTCTTTTTTCCCGTTATTTGGATGCAACATAAGGACAAAAACAGAAAACCAAAATGTTTCAGATAACTTTTTTTTTTCTTTTTTCCCGTTATTTGGGTGCAAAATAAGGACAAAAACAGAAAACCAAAATATTTCAAATATCTTTTTTTTTATTTTTTCCCGTTATTTGAGTGCAAAATAAGGACAAAAACAGAAAACCAAAATATTTCAGATAACTTTTTTTTTATTTTTTCCCGTTATTTGGGTGCAAAATATGGACAAAAACAGAAAACCAAAATATTTCAAATGACTTTTTTTTTATTTTTTCCCGATATTTGGGTGCAAAATAAGGACAAAAACAGAAAACCAAAATATTTCAAATTATTTTTTTTTATTTTTTCCCGTTATTTGGGTCCAAAATAAGGATCAAAACAGAAAACTAAAATATTTCAAATAAATTTTTTTTTATTTTTTCCTGTTATTTGGGTGCAAAATAAGGATAAAAACAGAAATCCAAAATATTTCAAATAACTTTTTTTTTATTTTTTCCCGTTATTTGAGTGCAAAATAAGGACAAAAACAGAAAACTAAAATATTTCAAATAACTTTTTTTTTATTTTTTCCGTCATTTGGGTGCAAAATAAGGACAAAAACAGAAAACCAAAATATTTCAAATAACTTTTTTTTTCTTTTTTCCCGTTATTTGGGTGCAAAATAAGACAAAAACAGAAAACCAAAATATTTCAGATAACTTTTTTTTTATTTTTTCCCGTTATTTGAGTGCAAAATAAGGACAAAAACAGAAAACCAAAATATTTCAAATAACTTTTTTTTTCTTTTTTCCCGTTATTTAGGTGCAAAATAAGGACAAAAACAGAAAACCAAAATTTTTCAAATAACTTTTTTTTTCTTTTTTCCCGCTATTTGGGTGCAAAATAAGGACAAAAACAGAAAACCAAAATATTTCAGATAACTTTTTTTTTTATTTTTTCCCGTTATTTGGGTGCAAAATAAGGACAAAAACAGAAAACCAAAATATTTCAAATAACTTTTTTTTTCTTTTTTCCCGTTATTTAGGTGCAAAATAAGGACAAAAACAGAAAACCAAAATATTTCAGAGAACTTTTTTTTATTTTTTCCCGTTATTTGGGTGCAAAATAAGGACAAAAACAGAAAACCAAAATATTTCAAATTATTTTTTTTTATTTTTTCCCGTTATTTGGGTCCAAAATAAGGATAAAAACAGAAAACTAAAATATTTCAAATAACTTTTTTTTTCTTTTTTCCCGTTATTTAGGTGCAAAATAAGGACAAAAACAGAAAACCAAAATTTTTCAAATAACTTTTTTTTTATTTTTTCCCGTTATTTGGGTGCAAAATAAAGAAAAAACAGAAAACCAAAATATTTCAAATAACTTTTTTTTTTTTTTTCCCGTTATTTGGGTGCAAAATAAAGAAAAAACAGAAAACCAAAATATTTCAAATAACTTTTTTTTTTTTTTTCCCGTTATTTGGGTGCAAAATAAGGACAAAAACAGAAAACCAAAATATTTCAACTAACTTTGTTTTTCTTTTTCCCGTTATTTGGGTGCAAAATAAGGACAAAAACAGAAAACCAAAATATTTCAAATAACTTTTTTTTTATTTTTTCCCGTTATTTGGGTGCAAAATAAGGACAAAAACAGAAAACCAAAATATTTCAGATAACTTTTTTTTTATTTTTTCCCGTTATTTGGGTGCAAAATAAGGACAAAAACAAAAAACCAAAATATTTCAGATAACTTTTTTTTTCTTTTTTCCCGTTATTTAGGTGCAAAATAAGGACAAAAACAGAAAACCAAAGTTTTTCAAATAACTTTTTTTTCTTTTTTCCCGCTATTTGGGTGCAAAATAAGGACAAAAACAGAAAAACAAAATATTTCAAATAACTTTTTTTTTCTTTTTTCCCGTTATTTGGATGCAACATAAGGACAAAAACAGAAAACCAAAATGTTTCAGATAACTTTTTTTTTTCTTTTTTCCCGTTATTTGGGTGCAAAATAAGGACAAAAACAGAAAACCAAAATATTTCAAATATCTTTTTTTTTATTTTTTCCCGTTATTTGAGTGCAAAATAAGGACAAAAACAGAAAACCAAAATATTTCAGATAACTTTTTTTTTATTTTTTCCCGTTATTTGGGTGCAAAATATGGACAAAAACAGAAAACCAAAATATTTCAAATGACTTTTTTTTTATTTTTTCCCGATATTTGGGTGCAAAATAAGGACAAAAACAGAAAACCAAAATATTTCAAATTATTTTTTTTTATTTTTTCCCGTTATTTGGGTCCAAAATAAGGATCAAAACAGAAAACTAAAATATTTCAAATAAATTTTTTTTTATTTTTTCCTGTTATTTGGGTGCAAAATAAGGATAAAAACAGAAATCCAAAATATTTCAAATAACTTTTTTTTTATTTTTTCCCGTTATTTGAGTGCAAAATAAGGACAAAAACAGAAAACTAAAATATTTCAAATAACTTTTTTTTTATTTTTTCCGTCATTTGGGTGCAAAATAAGGACAAAAACAGAAAACCAAAATATTTCAAATAACTTTTTTTTTCTTTTTTCCCGTTATTTGGGTGCAAAATAAGACAAAAACAGAAAACCAAAATATTTCAGATAACTTTTTTTTTATTTTTTCCCGTTATTTGGGTGCAAAATAAGGACAAAAACAGAAAACCAAAATATTTCAAATAACTTTTTTTTTCTTTTTTCCCGTTATTTAGGTGCAAAATAAGGACAAAAACAGAAAACCAAAATTTTTCAAATAACTTTTTTTTTCTTTTTTCCCGCTATTTGGGTGCAAAATAAGGACAAAAACAGAAAACCAAAATATTTCAGATAACTTTTTTTTTTATTTTTTCCCGTTATTTGGGTGCAAAATAAGGACAAAAACAAAAAACCAAAATATTTCAAATAACTTTATTTTTCTTTTTTCCCGTTATTTAGGTGCAAAATAAGGACAAAAACAGAAAACCAAAATATTTCAGAGAACTTTCTTTTATTTTTTCCCGTTATTTGGGTGCAAAATAAGGACAAAAACAGAAAACCAAAATATTTCAAATTATTTTTTTTTATTTTTTCCCGTTATTTGGGTCCAAAATAAGGATAAAAACAGAAAACTAAAATATTTCAAATAACTTTTTTTTTCTTTTTTCCCGTTATTTAGGTGCAAAATAAGGACAAAAACAGAAAACCAAAATTTTTCAAATAACTTTTTTTTTATTTTTTCCCGTTATTTGGGTGCAAAATAAAGAAAAAACAGAAAACCAAAATATTTCAAATAACTTTTTTTTATTTTTTCCCGTTATTTGGGTGCAAAATAAGGACAAAAACAGAAAACCAAAATATTTCAACTAACTTTGTTTTTCTTTTTCCCGTTATTTGGGTGCAAAATAAGGACAAAAACAGAAAACCAAAATATTTCAAATAACTTTTTTTTTATTTTTTCCCGTTATTTGGGTGCAAAATAAGGACAAAAACAGAAAACCAAAATATTTCAGATAACTTTTTTTTTATTTTTTCCCGTTATTTGGGTGCAAAATAAGGACAAAAACAAAAAACCAAAATATTTCAGATAACTTTTTATTTCTTTTTTCCCGTTATTTAGGTGCAAAATAAGGACAAAAACAGAAAACCAAAGTTTTTCAAATAACTTTTTTTTCTTTTTTCCCGCTATTTGGGTGCAAAATAAGGACAAAAACAGAAAACCAAAATATTTCAAATAACTTTTTTTTTCTTTTTTCCCGTTATTTGGATGCAACATAACGACAAAAACAGAAAACCAAAATATTTCAGATAACTTTTTTTTTTCTTTTTTCCCGTTATTTGGGTGCAAAATAAGGACAAAAACAGAAAACCAAAATATTTCAAATATCTTTTTTTTTATTTTTTCCTGTTATTTGGGTGCAAAATACGGACAAAAACAGAAAACCAAAATATTTCACATAACTTTTTTTTTATTTTTTCCTGTTATTTAGGTGCAAAATAAGGACAAAAACAGAAAACCAAAATATTTCAAATAACTTTTTTTTTATTTTTTCCCGTTATTTGGGTGCAAAATAAGGACAAAAACAGAAAACCAAAATATTTCAAAAAAGTTTTTTTTTATTTTTTCCCGTTATTTGGGTGCAAAATAAAGAAAAAACAGAAAACCAAAATATTTCAAATAACTTTTTTTTTATTTTTTCCCGTTATTTGGGTGCAAAATAAGGACAAAAACAGAAAACCAAAATATTTCAACTAACTTTGTTTTTCTTTTTCCCGTTATTTGGGTGCAAAATAAGGACAAAAACAGAAAACCAAAATATTTCAAATAACTTTTTTTTTATTTTTTCCCGTTATTTGGGTGCAAAATAAGGACAAAAACAGAAAACCAAAATATTTCAAATTACTTTTTTTTTATTTTTTCCCGTTATTTGGGTGCAAAATAAGGACAAAAACAAAAAACCAAAATATTTCAGATTACTTTTTTTTTCTTTTTTCCCGTTATTTGGGTGCAAAATAAGGACAAAAACAGAAAACTAAAATATTTCAGATATTTTTTTTTTCTTTTTTCCCGTTATTTAGGTGCAAAATAATGACAAAAACAGAAAACCAAAATTGTTCAGATAACTTTTTTTTTCTTTTTTCCCGCTATTTGGGTGCAAAATAAGGACAAATACAGAAAACCAAAATATTTCAGATAACTTTTTTTTTATTTTTTTCCCGTTATTAAGGTGCAAAATAAGGACAAAAACAGAAAACCAAAATATTTCAGATAACTTTTTTTTTATTTTTTCCCGTTATTAAGGTGCAAAATATGGACAAAAACAGAAAACCAAAATATTTCAGATAACTATTTTTTTATTTTTTCCCGTTATTAAGGTGCAAAATATGGACAAAAACAGAAAACCAAAATATTTCAGATAACTTTTTTTTTATTTTTTCCCGTTATTAAGGTGCAAAATATGGACAAAAACAGAAAACCAAAAATATTTCAGATAACTATTTTTTTTATTTTTTCCCGTTATTTGGGTGCAAAATAAGGACAAAAACAGAAAACCAAAATATTTCAGATAACTTTTTTTTTTATTTTTTCCCGTTATTTGGGTGCAAAAAAAGGACAAAAACAGAAAACCAAAATATTTCAAATAACTTTTTTTTTCTTTTTTCCCGTTATTTAGGTGCAAAATAAGGACAAAAACAGAAAACCAAAAATTTTTCAAATAACTTTTTTTTTCTTTTTTCCCGCTATTTGGGTGCAAAATAAGGACAAAAACAGAAAACCAAAATATTTCAGATAACTTTTTTTTTTATTTTTTCCCGTTATTTGGGTGCAAAATAAGGACAAAAACAGAAAACCAAAATATTTCCAATAACTTTTTTTTATTTTTTCCCGTTATTTGGGTGCAAAATAAGGACAAATACAAAAAACCAAAATATTTCAGATAACTTTTTTTTTATTTTTTCCCGTTATTAAGGTGCAAAATAAGGACAAAAACAGAAAACCAAAATATTTCAAATTTTTTTTTTTATTTTTTCCCGTTATTTGGGTGCAAAATAAGGACAAAAACAGAAAACCAAAATATTTCAACTAACTTTGTTTTTCTTTTTCCCGTTATTTGGGTGCAAAATAAGGACAAAAACAGAAAACCAAAATATTTCAAATAACTTTTTTTTTATTTTTTCCCGTTATTTGGGTGCAAAATAAGGACACAAACAGAAAACCAAAATATTTCAAAAAAGTTTTTTTTTATTTTTTCCCGTTATTTGGGTGCAAAATAAAGAAAAAACAGAAAACCAAAATATTTCAAATAACTTTTTTTTTATTTTTTCCCGTTATTTGGGTGCAAAATAAGGACAAAAACAGAAAACCAAAATATTTCAACTAACTTTGTTTTTCTTTTTCCCGTTATTTGGGTGCAAAATAAGGACAAAAACAGAAAACCAAAATATTTCAAATAACTTTTTTTTTATTTTTTCCCGTTATTTGGGTGCAAAATAAGGACAAAAACAGAAAACCAAAATATTTCAAATTACTTTTTTTTTATTTTTTCCCGTTATTTGGGTGCAAAATAAGGACAAAAACAAAAAACCAAAATATTTCAGATTACTTTTTTTTTCTTTTTTCCCGTTATTTGGGTGCAAAATAAGGACAAAAACAGAAAACTAAAATATTTCAGATATTTTTTTTTTCTTTTTTCCCGTTATTTAGGTGCAAAATAATGACAAAAACAGAAAACCAAAATTGTTCAGATAACTTTTTTTTTCTTTTTTCCCGCTATTTGGGTGCAAAATAAGGACAAATACAGAAAACCAAAATATTTCAGATAACTTTTTTTTTATTTTTTTCCCGTTATTAAGGTGCAAAATAAGGACAAAAACAGAAAACCAAAATATTTCAGATAACTTTTTTTTTATTTTTTCCCGTTATTAAGGTGCAAAATATGGACAAAAACAGAAAACCAAAATATTTCAGATAACTATTTTTTTATTTTTTCCCGTTATTAAGGTGCAAAATATGGACAAAAACAGAAAACCAAAATATTTCAGATAACTTTTTTTTTATTTTTTCCCGTTATTAAGGTGCAAAATATGGACAAAAACAGAAAACCAAAAATATTTCAGATAACTATTTTTTTTATTTTTTCCCGTTATTTGGGTGCAAAATAAGGACAAAAACAGAAAACCAAAATATTTCAGATAACTTTTTTTTTTATTTTTTCCCGTTATTTGGGTGCAAAAAAAGGACAAAAACAGAAAACCAAAATATTTCAAATAACTTTTTTTTTCTTTTTTCCCGTTATTTAGGTGCAAAATAAGGACAAAAACAGAAAACCAAAAATTTTTCAAATAACTTTTTTGTTCTTTTTTCCCGCTATTTGGGTGCAAAATAAGGACAAAAACAGAAAACCAAAATATTTCAGATAACTTTTTTTTTTATTTTTTCCCGTTATTTGGGTGCAAAATAAGGACAAAAACAGAAAACCAAAATATTTCCAATAACTTTTTTTTATTTTTTCCCGTTATTTGGGTGCAAAATAAGGACAAATACAAAAAACCAAAATATTTCAGATAACTTTTTTTTTATTTTTTCCCGTTATTAAGGTGCAAAATAAGGACAAAAACAGAAAACCAAAATATTTCAAATTTTTTTTTTTATTTTTTCCCGTTATTTGGGTGCAAAATAAGGACAAAAACAGAAAACCAAAATATTTCAACTAACTTTGTTTTTCTTTTTCCCGTTATTTGGGTGCAAAATAAGGACAAAAACAGAAAACCAAAATATTTCAAATAACTTTTTTTTTATTTTTTCCCGTTATTTGGGTGCAAAATAAGGACAAAAACAGAAAACCAAAATATTTCAAATTACTTTTTTTTTATTTTTTCCCGTTATTTGGGTGCAAAATAAGGACAAAAACAAAAAACCAAAATATTTCAGATTACTTTTTTTTTCTTTTTTCCCGTTATTTGGGTGCAAAATAAGGACAAAAACAGAAAACTAAAATATTTCAGATATTTTTTTTTTCTTTTTTCCCGTTATTTAGGTGCAAAATAATGACAAAAACAGAAAACCAAAATTGTTCAGATAACTTTTTTTTTCTTTTTTCCCGCTATTTGGGTGCAAAATAAGGACAAATACAGAAAACCAAAATATTTCAGATAACTTTTTTTTTATTTTTTTCCCGTTATTAAGGTGCAAAATAAGGACAAAAACAGAAAACCAAAATATTTCAGATAACTTTTTTTTTATTTTTTCCCGTTATTAAGGTGCAAAATATGGACAAAAACAGAAAACCAAAATATTTCAGATAACTATTTTTTTATTTTTTCCCGTTATTAAGGTGCAAAATATGGACAAAAACAGAAAACCAAAATATTTCAGATAACTTTTTTTTTATTTTTTCCCGTTATTAAGGTGCAAAATATGGACAAAAACAGAAAACCAAAAATATTTCAGATAACTATTTTTTTTATTTTTTCCCGTTATTTGGGTGCAAAATAAGGACAAAAACAGAAAACCAAAATATTTCAGATAACTTTTTTTTTTATTTTTTCCCGTTATTTGGGTGCAAAAAAAGGACAAAAACAGAAAACCAAAATATTTCAAATAACTTTTTTTTTCTTTTTTCCCGTTATTTAGGTGCAAAATAAGGACAAAAACAGAAAACCAAAAATTTTTCAAATAACTTTTTTTTTCTTTTTTCCCGCTATTTGGGTGCAAAATAAGGACAAAAACAGAAAACCAAAATATTTCAGATAACTTTTTTTTTTATTTTTTCCCGTTATTTGGGTGCAAAATAAGGACAAAAACAGAAAACCAAAATATTTCCAATAACTTTTTTTTATTTTTTCCCGTTATTTGGGTGCAAAATAAGGACAAATACAAAAAACCAAAATATTTCAGATAACTTTTTTTTTATTTTTTCCCGTTATTAAGGTGCAAAATAAGGACAAAAACAGAAAACCAAAATATTTCAAATTTTTTTTTTTATTTTTTCCCGTTATTTGGGTCCAAAATAAGGATAAAAACAGAAAACCAAAATATTTCAAATAACTTTTTTTTTCTTTTTTCCCGTTATTTGGGTGCACAATAAGGACAAAAACAGAAAACCAAAATATTTCAGATAACTTTTTTTTTTTATTTTTTCCCGTTATTTGAGTGCAAAATAAGGACAAAAACAGAAAACCAAAATACTTCCAATAACTTTTTTTATTTTTTCCCGTTATTTGGATGCAAAATAAGGACAAAAACAGAAAACCAAAATATTTCAAATAACTTTTTTTTTCTTTTTTCCCGTTATTTGAGTGCAAAATAAGGACAAAAACAGAAAACCAAAATATTTCAGATAACTTTTTTTTTTATTTTTTCCCGTTATTTGGGTTTAAAATAAGGACAAAAACAGAAAACCAAAATATTTCAAATAACTTTTTTTTGATTTTTTCCCGTTATTTGGGTGCAAAATAAGGACAAAACCAGAAAACCAAAATATTTCAAATAACTTTTTTTTTATTTTTTCCCGTTATTTAGGTGCAAAATAAGGCCAAAAACAGAAAACCAAAATATTTCAGTTAACTTTTTTTTTCTTTTTTCCCGTTATTTGGGTGCAAAATAAGGTCAAATACAGAAAACCAAAATATTTCAAATAACTTTTTTTTTATTATTTCCCGTTATTTAGGTGCAAAATAAGACCAAAAACAGAAAACCAAAATATTTCAGTTAACTTTTTTTTTCTTTTTTCCCGTTATTTGGGTGCAAAATAAGGACAAAAACAGAAATCCAAAATATTTCAAATAACTTTTTTTTTATTTTTTCCCGTTATTTGGGTGCAAAATAAAGACAAAAACAGAAAACCCAAATATTTCAGATAACTTTTTTTTTCTTTTTTCCCGTTATTTGGGTGCAAAATAAGGACAAAAACAGAAAACCAAAATATTTCAAATAACTTTTTTTTTTTCCGTTATTTGGGTGCAAAATAAGGACAAAAACCGAAAATCAACAAAAACAGAAAACCAAAATATTTCAAATAACATTTTTTTCTTTTTTCCCGTTATTTGGGTGAAAAATTAGGACAAAAACAGAAAACCAAAATATTTCAGATCACTTTTTTTTTATTTCTTCCCGTTATTTGGGTGCAAAATAAGGACAAAAACAGAAAACCAAAATATTTCAAATAACTTTTTATTTATTTCTTCCCGTTATTTGGGTGCAAAATAAGGACAAAAACAGAAAACCAAAATATTGCAAATAATTTTTTTTTCTTTTTACCCGGTATGTGGTTGCAAAATAAGGATAAAACAGAAAACCAAAATATTTCAAATAACTTTTTTTTTCTTTTTTCCCGGTATTTGGTTGCAAAATAAGGACAAAAACAGAAAACCAAAATATTTCAGATAAGTTTTTTTTTCTTTTTTCCCGTTATTTGGGTGCAAAATAACGACAAAAACAGAAAACCAAAATATTTCAGATAACTTTTTTTTTTATTTTTTCCTGTTATTTGGGTGCAAAAGAAGAACGAAAACAGAAAACCAAAATATTTCAGATAACTTTTTTTTTCTTTTTTTCCGTTATTTGGGTGCAAAATAAGGACAAATACAGAAAACCAAAATATTTCAAATAACTTTTTTTTTCTTTTTTCCCGTTATTTGGGTGCAAAATAACGACAAAAACAGAAAACCAAAATATTTCATATAACTTTTTTTTTCTTTTTTCCAGTTATTTGGGTGCAAAGTAAGGACAAAAACAGAAAACCAAAATATTTCAGATAACTTTTTTTTTCTTTTTTCCCGTTATTTAGGTGCAAAATAAGGACAAAAACAGAAAACCAATATATTTCAGATAATTTTTTTTTCTTTTTCCCCGTTAGTTGGGTGCAAAATAAGGTCAAACACAGAAAACCAAAATATTTCAAATAACTTTTTTTTTATTTTTTCCCGTTATTTGGGTGCAAAATAAGGACAAAAACAGAAAACCAAAATTTTTCAGATAACTTTTTTTTTCTATTTTCCCGTTATATGGGTGCAAAATAAGGACAAAAACAGAAAACCAAAATATTTCAAATAACTTTTTTTTTCTTTTTTCCTGTTATTTGGGTGCAAAATAAGGACAAAAGCAGAAAACCAAAATATTTCAAATAACTTTTTTTTTATTTTTTCCGGTAATTTGGGTGCAAAATAAGGACAAAAACAGAAAACCAAAATATTTCAGATAACTTTTTTTTTATTTTTTACCGTAATTTAGGTGCAAAATAAGGACAAAAACAGAAAACCAAAATATTTCAAATAATTTTTTTTTTCTTTTTTCCCGTTATTTGGTTGCAAAATAAGGACAAAAACAGAAAACCAAAATATTTCAAATAACTGTTTTTTTCTTTTTTCCCGTTATTTGGGTGCAAAATAAGGACAAAAACAGAAAACCAAAATATTTCAAATAACTTTTTTTTTTCTTTTTTCCCGTTATTTAGGTGCAAAATAAGGACAAAAACAGAAAACCAAAATATTTCAAATAACTTTTTTTTCCTTTTTCCCGTTATTTGGGTGCAAAATAAGGACAAAACCAGAAAACCAAAATATTTCAAATAACTTTTTTTTTTATTTTTTCCCGTTATTTAGGTGCAAAATAAGGCCAAAAACAGAAAACCAAAATATTTCAGTTAACTTTTTTTTTCTTTTTTCCCGTTATTTGGGTGCAAAATAAGGACAAAAACAGAAAACCAAAATATTTCAAATAACTTTTTTTTTATTTTTTCTCGTTATTTGGGTGCAAAATAAGGACAAAAACAGAAAACCAAAATATTTCAGATAACTTTTTTTTTCTTTTTTCCCGTTATATGGGTGCAAAATAAGGACAAAAACAGAAAACCAAAATATTTCAAATAACTTTTTTTTTCTTTTTTCCCGTAATTTAGGTGCAAAATAAGGACAAAAACAGAAAACCAAAATGTTTCAAATAACTTTTTTTTTATTTTTTCCGGTAATTTGGGTGCAAAATAAGGACAAAAACAGAAAACCAAAATATTTCAAATAACTTTTTTTTCCTTTTTCCCGTTATTTGGGTGCAAAATAAGGACAAAATCAGAAAACCAAAATATTTCAAATAACTTGTTTTTTATTTTTTCCCGTTATTTAGGTGCAAAATAAGGCCAAAAACAGAAAACCAAAATATTTCAAATAACTTTTTTTTTCTTTTTTCCCGGTAATTTGGGTGCAAAATAAGGACAAAAACAGAAAACCAAAATATTTCAGATAACTTTTTTTTTATTTTTTACCGTAATTTAGGTGCAAAATAAGGACAAAAACAGAAAACCAAAATATTTCAAATAATTTTTTTTTTCTTTTCCCGTTATTTGGTTGCAAAATAAGGACAAAAACAGAAAACCAAAATATTTCAAATAACTTTTTTTTTCTTTTTTCCGGTATTTGGGTGCAAAATAAGGACAAAAACAGAAAACCAAAATATTTCAGATAACTTTTTTTTTCTTTTTTCCCGTTATTTAGGTGCAAAATAAGGACAAAAACAGAAAACCAAAATATTTCAGATAACTTTTTTTTTCTTTTTTCCCGTTATTTGGGTGCAAAATAAGGACAAAAACAGAAAACCAAAATATTTCAAATAACTTTTTTTTCCTTTTTTCCCGGTATTTGGTTGCAAAATAAGGACAAAAACAGAAAACCAAAATATTTCAAATAACTTTTTTTTTCTTTTTTCCCGGTATTTGGGTGCAAAATAAGGACAAAAACAGAAAACCAAAATATTTCAGATAACTTTTTTTTTCTTTTTTCCCGTTATTTAGGTGCAAAATAAGGACAAAAACAGAAAACCAAAATATTTCAGATAACTTTTTTTTTCTTTTTTCCCGTTATTTGGGTGCAAAATAAGGACAAAAACAGAAAACCAAAATATTTCAAATAACTTTTTTTTTCTTTTTTCCCGGTATTTGGGTGCAAAATAAGGACAAAAACAGAAAACCAAAATATTTCAAATAACTTTTTTTTTATTTTTTCCGGTAATTTGGGTGCAAAATAAGGACAAAAACAGAAAACCAAAATATTTCAGATAACTTTTTTTTTATTTTTTACCGTAATTTAGGTGCAAAATAAGGACAAAAACAGAAAACCAAAATATTTCAAATAATTTTTTTTTTCTTTTTTCCCGTTATTTGGTTGCAAAATAATGACAAAAACAGAAAACCAAAATATTTCAAATAACTTTTTTTTTCTTTTTTCCCGGTATTTGGGTGCAAAATAAGGACAAAAACAGAAAACCAAAATATTTCAGATAACTTTTTTTTTCTTTTTTCCCGTTATTTGGGTGCAAAATAAGGACAAAAACAGAAAACCAAAATATTTCAGATAACTTTTTTTTTATTTTTTACCGTAATTTAGGTGCAAAATAAGGACAAAAACAGAAAACCAAAATATTTCAAATAATTTTTTTTTTCTTTTTTCCCGTTATTTGGTTGCAAAATAAGGACAAAAACAGAAAACCAAAATATTTCAAATAACTTTTTTTTTCTTTTTTCCCGGTATTTGGGTGCAAAATAAGGACAAAAACCGAAAACCAAAATATTTCAGATAACTTTTTTTTTCTTTTTTCCCGTTATTTAGGTGCAAAATAAGGACAAAAACAGAAAACCAAAATATTTCAGATAACTTTTTTTTTCTTTTTTCCCGTTATTTGGGTGCAAAATAAGGACAAAAACAGAAAACCAAAATATTTCAAATAACTTTTTTTTTCTTTTTTCCCGTTATTTGGGTGCAAAATAAGGACAAAACCAGAAAACCAAAATATTTCAAATAACTTTTTTTTTATTTTTTCCCGTTATTTAGGTGCAAAATAAGGCCAAAAACAGAAAACCAAAATATTTCAGTTAACTTTTTTTTTTTTTTCCCGTTATTTGGGTGCAAAATAAGGACAAAAACAGAAAACCAAAATATTTCAAATAACTTTTTTTTTATTTTTTCTCGTTATTTGGGTGCAAAATAAGGACAAAAACAGAAAACCAAAATATTTCAAATAACTTTTTTTTTCTTTTTTCCCGTAATTTAGGTGCAAAATAAGGACAAAAACAGAAAACCAAAATGTTTCAAATAACTTTTTTTTTATTTTGTCCGGTAATTTGGGTGCAAAATAAGGACAAAAACAGAAAACCAAAATATTTCAAATAACTTTTTTTTCCTTTTTCCCGTTATTTGGGTGCAAAATAAGGACAAAACCAGAAAACCATAATATTTCAAATAACTTTTTTTTTATTTTTTCCCGTTATTTAGGTGCAAAATAAGGCCAAAAACAGAAAACCAAAATATTTCAGTTAACTTTTTTTTTCTTTTTTCCCGTTATTTGGGTGCAAAATAAGGACAAAAATAGAAATCCAAAATATTTCAAATAACTTTTTTTTTATTTTTTCCCGTTATTTTAGTGCAAAATAAGTACAAAAACAGAAAACCAAAATATTTCAAATAACTTTTTTTTTATTTTTTCCGTTATCTGGGTGCAAAATAAGGACAAAAACAGAAAACCAAAATATTTCAAATAATTTTTTTTTTCTTTTTTCCCGTTATATAGGTGCAAAATAAGGACAAAAACAGAAAACCAAAATATTTCAGATAACCTTTTTTTTATTTTTCCCCGTTATTTGGGTGCAAAATAAGGACAAAAACAGAAAACCAAAATATTTCAAATAACATTTTTTTCTTTTTTCCCGTTATTTGGGTGAAAAATTAGGACAAAAACAGAAAACCAAAATATTTCAGATCACTTTTTTTTTATTTTTTCCCGTTATTTGGGTGCAAAATAAGGACAAAAACAGAAAACCAAAATATTTCAAATAACTTTTTATTTATTTCTTCCCGTTATTTGGGTGCAAAATAAGGACAAAAACAGAAAACCAAAATATTGCAAATAATTTTTTTTTCTTTTTACCCGGTATGTGGTTGCAAAATAAGGATAAAACAGAAAACCAAAATATTTCAGATAACTTTTTTTTTCTTTTTTCCCGTTATTTGGATGCAAAATAAGGACAAAAACAGAAAACCAAAATATTTCAAATAACTTTTTTTTTTATTTTTTCCGGTAATTTGGGTGCAAAATAAGGACAAAAACAGAAAACCAAAATATTTCAAATAACTTTTTTTTCCTTTTTCCCGTTATTTGGGTGCAAAATAAGGACAAAAACAGAAAACCAAAATATTTCAAATAACTTTTTTTTTTATTTTTTCCCGTTATTTGGGTGCAAAATAAGGACAAAAACAGAAAACCAAAATATTTCAAATAACTTTTTTTTTTATTTTTTCCGGTAATTTGGGTGCAAAATAAGGACAAAAACAGAAAACCAAAATATTTCAGATAACTTTTTTTTTCTTTTTTCCCGTTATTTAGGTGCAAAATAAGG
>OZ010649.1:28276267-28324160 GCA_963932195.1 Empis livida | reverse complement strand
AGTTATCTGAAATATTTTGGTTTTCTGTTTTTGTCCTTATTTTGCACCCAAATAATGGTTTTCTGTTTTTGTCCTTATTTTACACCCAAATAACGGGAAAAAATAAAAAAAAAGTTATCTGAAATATTTTGGTTTTCTGTTTTTGTCCTTATTTTGCACCCAAATAACGGGAAAAAAGAAAAAAAACAGTTATCTGAAATATTTTGGTTTTCTGTTTTTGTCCTTATTTTGCACCCAAATAATGGGAAAAAAGAAAAAAAAAGTTATTTCAAATATTTTGGTTTTCTGTTTTTGTCCTTATTTTGCACCCAAATAACGGGAAAAAATAAAAAAAAAGTTATTTGAAATATTTTGGTTTTCTGTTTTTGTCCTTATTTTGCACACAAATAACGGGAAAAAAGAAAAAAAAGTTATTTGAAATATTTTGGTTTTCTGTTTTTGTCCTTATTTTGCACACAAATAACGGAAAAAGAGAAAAAAGTTATTTGAAATATTTTGGTTTTCTGTTTTTGTCCTTATTTTGCCCCAAATAACGGGAAAAAAGAAAAAAAAAGTTATCTGAAATATTTTGGTTTTCTGTTTTTGTCCTTATTTTGCACCCAAATAACGGAAAAAAAGAAAAAAAAAGTTATTTGAAATATTTTGGTTTTCTGTTTTTGTCCTTATTTTGCACACAAATAACGGGAAAAAAGAAAAAAAGTTATTTGAAATATTTTGGTTTTCTGTTTTTGTCCTTATTTTGCACCCAAATAACGGGAAAAAATAAAAAAAAAGTTATCTGAAATATTTTGGTTTTCTGTTTTTGTCCTTATTTTGCCCCAAATAACGGGAAAAAAGAAAAAAAAAGTTATCTCAAATATTTTGGTTTTCTGTTTTTGTCCTTATTTTGCACCCAAATACCGGGAAAAAAGAAAAAAAAAGTTATTTGAAATATTTTGGTTTTCTGTTTTTGTCCTTATTTTGCACACAAATAACGGGAAAAAAGAAAAAAAAGTTATTTGAAATATTTTGGTTTTCTGTTTTTGTTCTTATTTTGCACCCAAATAACAGGAAAAAATAAAAAAAAAGTAATCTGAAATATTTTGGTTTTCTGTTTTTGTCCTTATTTTGCACCCAAATATCGGGAAAAAAGAAAAAAAAATTATTTGAAATATTTTGGTTTTCTGTTTTTGTCCTTATTTTGCACCCAAATAACGGGAAAAAAGAAAAAAAAGTTATTTGAAATATTTTGGTTTTCTGTTTTTGTCCTTATTTTGCACCCAAATAACGGGAAAAAATAAAAAAAAAGTAATCTGAAATATTTTGGTTTTCTGTTTTTGTCCATATTTTGCACCCAAATAACGGGAAAAAATAAAAAAAATTTATTTGAAATATTTTGGTTTTCTGTTTTTCTCCTTATTTTGCACCCAAATAACGGGAAAAAAGAAAAAAAAGTTATTTGAAATATTTTGGTTTTCTGTTTTTGTCCTTATTTTGCACCCAAATAACGGGAAAAAATAAAAAAAAAGTAATCTGAAATATTTTGGTTTTCTGTTTTTGTCCTTATTTTGCACCCAAATAACGGGAAAAAATAAAAAAAATTTATTTGAAATATTTTGGTTTTCTGTTCTTGTCCTTATTTTGCCCCAAATAACGGGAAAAAAGAAAAAAAAAGTTATCTGAAATATTTTGGTTTTCTGTTTTTGTCCTTATTTTGCACCCAAATAACGGGAAAAAAGTTATCTGAAATATTTTGGTTGTCTGTTTTTGTCCTTATTTTGCACCCAAATAACGGGAAAAAATAAAAAAAAAGTTATCTGAAATATTTTGGTTTTCTGTTTTTGTCCTTATTTTGCCCAAATAACAGGAAAAAAGAAAAAAAAAGTTATCTGAAATATTTTGGTTTTCTGTTTTTGTCCTTATTTTGCACCCAAATAACGGGAAAAAAGAAAAAAAAGTTATTTGAAATATTTTGGTTTTCTGTTTTTGTCCTTATTTTGCACCCAAATAACGGGAAAAAATAAAAAAAAAGTTATTTGAAATATTTTGGTTTTCTGTTTTTGTCCTTATTTTGCACACAAATAACGGGAAAAAGGAAAAAAAAGTTATTTGAAATATTTTGGTTTTCTGTTTTTGTCCTTATTTTGCACCCAAATAACGGGAAAAAATAAAAAAAAAGTTATTTGAAATATTTTGGTTTTCTGTTTTTGTCCTTATTTTGCACACAAATAACGGGAAAAAGGAAAAAAAAGTTATTTGAAATATTTTGGTTTTCTGTTTTTGTCCTTATTTTGCACCCAAATAACGGGAAAAAATAAAAAAAAAGTAATCTGAAATATTTTGGTTTTCTGTTTTTGTCCTTATTTTGCACCCAAATAACGGGAAAAAATTTAAAAAAAGTTATCTGAAATATTTTGGTTTTCTGTTTTTGTCCTTATTTTGCCCCAAATAACGGGAAAAAAATAAAAAAAAAGTTATCTAAAATATTTTAGTTTTCTGTTTTTGTCCTTATTTTGCACCCAAATAACGGGAAATAAGAAAAATAAGAAAAATATTTCTGTTTTTGTCCTTATTTTGCACCCAAATAACGGGAAAAAATAAAAAAAAAGTTATCTGAAATATTTTGGTTTTCTGTTTTTGTCCTTATTTTGCACCCAAATAACGGGAAAAAATAAAAAAAAAGTTATTTGAAATATTTTGGTTTTCTGTTTTTCTCCTTATTTTGCACCCAAATAACGGGAAAAAAGAAAAAAAAAGTTATTTGAAATATTTTGGTTTTCTGTTTTTGTCCTTATTTTGCACCCAGATAACGGGAAAAAATAAAAAACAAGTATTTGAAATATTTTGGTTTTCTGTTTTTGTCCTTATTTTGCATCCAAATAACGGGAAAAAATAAAAAAAAAGTTATCTGAAATATTTTGGTTTTCTGTTTTTGTCCTTATTTTGCCCCAAATAACGGGAAAAAAGAAAAAAAAAGTTATCTGAAATATTTTGGTTTTCTGTTTTTGTCCTTATTTTGCACCCAAATAACGGAAAAAAAGAAAAAAAAAGTTATTTGAAATATTTTGGTTTTCTGTTTTTGTCCTTATTTTGCACACAAATAACGGGAAAAAAGAAAAAAAAGTTATTTGAAATATTTTGGTTTTCTGTTTTTGTCCTTATTTTGCACCCAAATAACGGGAAAAAATAAAAAAAAAGTTATCTGAAATATTTTGGTTTTCTGTTTTTGTCCTTATTTTGCCCCAAATAACGGGAAAAAAGAAAAAAAAGTTATCTCAAATATTTTGGTTTTCTGTTTTTGTCCTTATTTTGCACCCAAATACCGGGAAAAAAGAAAAAAAAAGTTATTTGAAATATTTTGGTTTTCTGTTTTTGTCCTTATTTTGCACACAAATAACGGGAAAAAAGAAAAAAAAGTTATTTGAAATATTTTGGTTTTCTGTTTTTGTCCTTATTTTGCACCCAAATAACAGGAAAAAATAAAAAAAAAGTAATCTGAAATATTTTGGTTTTCTGTTTTTGTCCTTATTTTGCACCCAAATATCGGGAAAAAAGAAAAAAAAGTTATTTGAAATATTTTGGTTTTCTGTTTTTGTCCTTATTTTGCACCCAAATAACGGGAAAAAAGAAAAAAAAGTTATTTGAAATATTTTGGTTTTCTGTTTTTGTCCTTATTTTGCACCCAAATAACGGGAAAAAATAAAAAAAAAGTAATCTGAAATATTTTGGTTTTCTGTTTTTGCCCATATTTTGCACCCAAATAACGGGAAAAAATAAAAAAAATTTATTTGAAATATTTTGGTTTTCTGTTTTTCTCCTTATTTTGCACCCAAATAACGGGAAAAAAGAAAAAAAAGTTATTTGAAATATTTTGGTTTTCTGTTTTTGTCCTTATTTTGCACCCAAATAACGGGAAAAAATAAAAAAAAAGTAATCTGAAATATTTTGGTTTTCTGTTTTTGTCCTTATTTTGCACCCAAATAACGGGAAAAAATAAAAAAAATTTATTTGAAATATTTTGGTTTTCTGTTCTTGTCCTTATTTTGCCCCAAATAACGGGAAAAAAAAGTTATCTGAAATATTTTGGTTTTCTGTTTTTGTCCCTATTTTGCACCCAAATAACGGGAAAAAATAAAAAAAAAGTTATTTGAAATATTTTGGTTTTCTGTTTTTCTCCTTATTTTGCACCCAAATAACGGGAAAAAAGAAAAAAAAAGTTATTTGAAATATTTTGGTTTTCTGTTTTTGTCCTTATTTTGCACACAAATAACGGGAAAAAGGAAAAAAAAGTTATTTGAAATATTTTGGTTTTCTGTTTTTGTCCTTATTTTGTACCCAAATAACGGGAAAAAATTTAAAAAAAGTTATCTGAAATATTTTGGTTTTCTGTTTTTGTCCTTATTTTGCCCCAAATAACGGGAAAAAAATAAAAAAAAAGTTATCTGAAATATTTTGGTTTTCTGTTTTTGTCCTTATTTTGCACCCAAATAACGGGAAAAAATAAAAAAAAAGTTATCTAAAATATTTTGGTTTTCTGTTTTTGTCCTTATTTTGCACCCAAATAACGGGAAAAAATAAAAAAAAAGTTATCTGAAATATTTTGGTTTTCTGTTTTTGTCCTTATTTTGCACCCAAATAACGGGAAAAAATAAAAAAAAAGTTATTTGAAATATTTTGGTTTTCTGTTTTTCTCCTTATTTTGCACCCAAATAACGGGAAAAAAGAAAAAAAAAGTTATTTGAAATATTTTGGTTTTCTGTTTTTGTCCTTATTTTGCACCCAGATAACGGGAAAAAATAAAAAACAAGTATTTGAAATATTTTGGTTTTCTGTTTTTGTCCTTATTTTGCATCCAAATAACGGGAAAAAATAAAAAAAAAGTTATCTGAAATATTTTGGTATTCTGTTTTTGTCCTTATTTTGCACCCAAATAACGGGAAAAAATAAAAAAAACGTTATCTAAAATATTTTGGTTTTCTGTTTTTGTCCTTATTTTGCACCCAAATAACGGGAAAAAATAAAAAACAAGTAATTTGAAATATTTTGGTTTTCTGTTTTTGTCGTTATTTTGCACCCAAATAACGGGAAAAAATAAAAAAAAGGTTATTTGAAATATTTTGGTTTTCTGTTTTTCTCCTTATTTTGCACCCAAATAACGGGAAAAAAGAAAAAAAAAGTTATTTGACATATTTTGGTTTTCTGTTTTTGTCCTTATTTTGCAACCAAATAACGGGAAAAAATAAAAAAAAAGTTATTTGGAATATTTTGGTTTTCTGTTTTTGTCCTTATTTTGCACCCAAATAACGGGAAAAAAAAAAAAAAGTTATCTGAAATATTTTGGTTTTCTGTTTTTGTCCTTATTTTGCACCCAAATAACGGGAAAAAATAAAAAAAGAGTTATTTGAAATATTTTGGTTTTCTGTTTTTGTCCTTATTTTGCACCCAAATAACAGGAAAAAAGAAAAAAAAAGTTATCTGAAATATTTTGGTTTTCTGTTTTTGTCCTTATTTTGCACCCAAATAACGGGAAAAAATAAAAAAAAAGTTATTTGGAATATTTTGGTTTTCTGTTTTTGTCCTTATTTTGCACCCAAATAACGGGGAAAAATAAAAAAAGGTTATTTGAAATATTTTGGTTTTCTGTTTTTCTCCTTATTTTGCACCCAAATAACGGGAAAAAAGAAAAAAAAAGTTATTTGACATATTTTGGTTTTCTGTTTTTGTCCTTATTTTGCAACCAAATAACGGGAAAAAATAAAAAAAAAGTTATTTGGAATATTTTGGTTTTCTGTTTTTGTCCTTATTTGCACCCAAATAACGGGAAAAAATAAAAAAAAGGTTATTTGAAATATTTTGGTTTTCTGTTTTTCTCCTTATTTTGCACCCAAATAACGGGAAAAAAGAAAAAAAAAGTTATTTGACATATTTTGGTTTTCTGTTTTTGTCCTTATTTTGCAACCAAATAACGGGAAAAATTAAAAAAAAAGTTATTTGGAATATTTTGGTTTTCTGTTTTTGTCCTTATTTTGCACCCAAATAACGGGAAAAAATAAAAAAAAAGTTATCTGAAATATTTTGGTTTTCTGTTTTTGTCCTTATTTTGCACCCAAATAACGGGAAAAAAGAAAAAAAAAGTTATCTGAAATATTTTGGTTTTCTGTTTTTGTCCTTATTTTGCACCCAAATAACGGGAAAAAATAAAAAAAAAGTTATCTGAAATATTTTGGTTTTCTGTTTTTGTCCTTATTTTGCACCCAAATAACGGGAAAAAAGAAAAAAAAAGTTATCTGAAATATTTTGGTTTTCTGTTTTTGTCCTTATTTTGCACCCAAATAACGGGAAAAAATAAAAAAAAAGTTATCTGAAATATTTTGGTTTTCTGTTTTTGTCCTTATTTTGCCCCAAATAACGGGAAAAAAGAAAAAAAAAGTTATCTGAAATATTTTGGTTTTCTGTTTTTGTCCTTATTTTGCACCCAAATAACGGGAAAAAATAAAAAAAAAGTTATCTAAAATATTTTGGTTTTCTGTTTTTGTCCTTATTTTGCACCCAAATAACGGGAAAAAATAAAAAAAAAGTTATCTGAAATATTTTGGTTTTCTGTTTTTGTCCTTATTTTGCACCCAAATAACGGGAAAAAAGAAAAAAAAAGTTATTTGAAATATTTTGGTTTTCTGTTTTTGTCCTTATTTTGCACCCAGATAACGGGAAAAAATAAAAAACAAGTATTTGAAATATTTTGGTTTTCTGTTTTTGTCCTTATTTTGCATCCAAATAACGGGAAAAAATAAAAAAAAAGTTATCTGAAATATTTTGGTATTCTGTTTTTGTCCTTATTTTGCACCCAAATAACGGGAAAAAAGAAAAAAAAGTTATTTGAAATATTTTGGTTTTCTGTTTTTGTCCTTATTTTGCACCCAAATAACGGGAAAAAATAAAAAAAACGTTATCTAAAATATTTTGGTTTTCTGTTTTTGTCCTTATTTTGCACCCAAATAACGGGAAAAAATAAAAAACAAGTAATTTGAAATATTTTGGTTTTCTGTTTTTGTCCTTATTTTGCACCCAAATAACGGGAAAAAATAAAAAAAAGGTTATTTGAAATATTTTGGTTTTCTGTTTTTCTCCTTATTTTGCACCCAAATAACGGGAAAAAAGAAAAAAAAAGTTATTTGACATATTTTGGTTTTCTGTTTTTGTCCTTATTTTGCAACCAAATAACGGGAAAAAATAAAAAAAAAGTTATTTGGAATATTTTGGTTTTCTGTTTTTGTTCTTATTTTGCACCCAAATAACGGGAAAAAATAAAAAAAAAGTTATCTGAAATATTTTGGTTTTCTGTTTTTGTCCTTATTTTGCACCCAACCCAAATAACGGGAAAAAAGAAAAAAAAAGTTATCTGAAATATTTTGGTTTTCTGTTTTTGTCCTTATTTTGCACCCAGATAACGGGAAAAAATAAAAAACAAGTATTTGAAATATTTTGGTTTTCTGTTTTTGTCCTTATTTTGCATCCAAATAACGGGAAAAAATAAAAAAAAAGTTATCTGAAATATTTTGGTATTCTGTTTTTGTCCTTATTTTGCACCCAAATAACGGGAAAAAAGAAAAAAAAGTTATTTGAAATATTTTGGTTTTCTGTTTTTGTCCTTATTTTGCACCCAAATAACGGGAAAAAATAAAAAAAACGTTATCTAAAATATTTTGGTTTTCTGTTTTTGTCCTTATTTTGCACCCAAATAACGGGAAAAAATAAAAAACAAGTAATTTGAAATATTTTGGTTTTCTGTTTTTGTCCTTATTTTGCACCCAAATAACGGGAAAAAATAAAAAAAAGGTTATTTGAAATATTTTGGTTTTCTGTTTTTCTCCTTATTTTGCACCCAAATAACGGGAAAAAAGAAAAATAAAGTTATTTGAAATATTTTGGTTTTCTGTTTTTGTCCTTATTTTGCAACCAAATAACGGGAAAAAAGAAAAAAAAAGTTATCTGAAATATTTTGGTTTTCTGTTTTTGTCCTTATTTTGCACCCAAATAACGGGAAAAAAGAAAAAAAAAGTTATTTGACATATTTTGGTTTTCTGTTTTTGTCCTTATTTTGCACCCAAATAACGGGAAAAAATAAAAAAAAAGTTATCTGAAATATTTTGGTTTTTTGTTTTTGTCCTTATTTTGCACCCAAATAACGGGAAAAAAGAAAAAAAAAGTTATCTGAAATATTTTGGTTTTCTGTTTTTGTCCTTATTTTGCACCCAAATAACGGGAAAAAAGAAAAAAATGTTATCTGAAATATTTTGGTTTTCTGTTTTTGTCCTTATTTTGCACCCAAATAACGGGAAAAAATAAAAAAAGAGTTATTTGAAATATTTTGGTTTTCTGTTTTTGTCCTTATTTTGCACCCAAATAACGGGAAAAAATTAAAAAAAATTTATTTGAAATATTTTGGTTTTCTGTTTTTCTCCTTATTTTGCACCCAAATAACGGGAAAAAATAAAAAAAAAGTTATCTGAAATATTTTGGTTTTCTGTTTTTGTTCTTATTTTGCACCCAAATAACGGGAAAAAAGAAAAAAGAAATAACGGGAAAAAATAAAAAAAAGGTTATTTGAAATATTTTGGTTTTCTGTTTTTCTCCTTATTTTGCACCCAAATAACGGGAAAAAAGAAAAAAAAAGTTATTTGACATATTTTGGTTTTCTGTTTTTGTCTTTATTTTGCAACCAAATAACGGGAAAAAATAAAAAAAAAGTTATTTGGAATATTTTGGTTTTCTGTTTTTGTCCTTATTTTGCACCCAAATAACGGGAAAAAATAAAAAAAACGTTATCTAAAATATTTTGGTTTTCTGTTTTTGTCCTTATTTTGCACCCAAATAACGGGAAAAAATAAAAAACAAGTAATTTGAAATATTTTGGTTTTCTGTTTTTGTCCTTATTTTGCACCCAAATAACGGGAAAAAATAAAAAAAAGGTTATTTGAAATATTTTGGTTTTCTGTTTTTCTCCTTATTTTGCACCCAAATAACGGGAAAAAAGAAAAAAAAAGTTATTTGACATATTTTGGTTTTCTGTTTTTGTCCTTATTTTGCCACCAAATAACGGGAAACAATAAAAAAAAAGTTATTTGGAATATTTTGGTTTTCTGTTTTTGTCCTTATTTTGCACCCAAATAACGGGAAAAAATAAAAAAAAAGTTATCTGAAATATTTTGGTTTTCTGTTTTTGTCCTTATTTTGCACCCAAATAACGGGAAAAAAGAAAAAAAAAGTTATCTGAAATATTTTGGTTTTCTGTTTTTGTCCTTATTTTGCACCCAAATATCGGGAAAAAAGAAAAAAATGTTATCTGAAATATTTTGGTTTTCTGTTTTTGTCCTTATTTTGCACCCAAATAACGGGAAAAAATAAAAAAAGAGTTATTTGAAATATTTTGGTTTTCTGTTTTTGTCCTTATTTTGCACCCAAATAACGGGAAAAAATTTAAAAAAATTTATTTGAAATATTTTGGTTTTCTGTTTTTCTCCTTATTTTGCACCCAAATAACGGGAAAAAATAAAAAAAAAGTTATCTGAAATATTTTGGTTTTCTGTTTTTGTCCTTATTTTGCACCCAAATAACGGGAAAAAAGAAAAAAAACAGTTATCTGAAATATTTTGGTTTTCTGTTTTTGTCCTTATTTTGCACCCAAATAACGGGAAAAAATAAAAAAAAAGTTATCTGAAATATTTTGGTTTTCTGTTTTTGTCCTTATTTTGCACCCAAATAACGGGGAAAAAAGAAAAAAAAGTTATTTGAAATATTTTGGTTTTCTGTTTTTGTCCTTATTTTGCACCCAAAGAACGGGAAAAAAGAAAAAAAAGTTATCTGAAATATTTTGGTTTTCTGTTTTTGTCCTTATTTTGCACCCAAATAATGGGAAAAAAAATAAAAAAAGTTATCTGAAATATTTTGGTTTTCTGTTTTTGTCCTTATTTGCACCCAAATAACAGGAAAAAATAAAAAAAAAGTTATTTGAAATATTTTGGTTTTCTGTTTTTCTCCTTATTTTGCACCCAAATAACGGGAAAAAAGAAAAAAAAAGTTATTTGAAATATTTTGGTTTTCTGTTTTTGTCCTTATTTTGCACCCAAATAACGGGAAAAAAGAAAAAAAAGTTATTTGAAATATTTTGGTTTTCTGTTTTTGTCCTTATTTTGCACCCAAATAACGGGAAAAAATAAAAAAAAAGTTATCTGAAATATTTTGGTTTTCTGTTTTTGTCCTTATTTTAGACCCAAATAACGGAAAAAAATAAAAAAAAAGTTATCTGAAATATTTTGGTTTTCTGTTTTTGTCCTTATTTTGCACCCAAATAACGGGAAAAAAGAAAAAAAACAGTTATCTGAAATATTTTGGTTTTCTGTTTTTGTCCTTATTTTGCACCCAAATAACGGGAAAAAATAAAAAAAAAGATATTTGAAATATTGTGGTTTTCTGTTTTTGTCCTTATTTTGCACCCAAATAACGGGAAAAAATAAAAAAAAAGTTATTTGAAATATTTTGGTTTTCTGTTTTTCTCCTTAGTTTGCACCCAAATAATGGGAAAAAAGAAAAAAAAAGTTATTTCAAATATTTTGGGTTTCTGTTTTTGTCCTTATTTTGCACCCAAACAACGGTTAAAAATAAAAAAAAAGTTATTTGAAATATTTTGATTTTCTGTTTTTGTCCTTATTTTGCACCCAAATAACGGGAAAAGAGAAAAAAAAGTTATTTGAAATATTTTGGTTTTCTGTTTTATCCTTATTTTGCACCTAAATAACGGGAAAAAATAAAAAAAAAGTTATCTGAAATATTTTGGTTTTCTGTTTTTGTCCTTATTTTACACCCAAATAACGGGAAAAAAGAAAAAAAAAGTTATCTGAAATATTTTGGTTTTCTGTTTTTGTCCTTATTTTGCACCCAAATAACGGGAAAAAAGAAAAAAAAGTTATCTGAAATATTTTGGTTGTCTGTTTTTGTCCTTATTTTGCACTCAAATAACGGGAAAAAATAAAAAAAAAGTTATCTGAAATATTTTGGTTTTCTGTTTTTGTCCTTATTTTGCACCCAAATAATGGGAAAAAATAAAAAAAAAGTTATTTGAAATATTTTGGTTTTCTGTTTTTCTCCTTATTTTGCACCCAAATAAAGGGAAAAAAGAAAAAAAAAGTTATTTGAAATATTATGGTTTTCTGTTTTTGTCGTTATTTTGCACCCAAATAACGGGAAAAAATAAAAAAAAAGTTATTTGAAATATTTTGGTTTTCTGTTTTTGTCCTTATTTTGCACCCAAATAACGGGAAAAAATAAAAAAAAAGTTATCTGAAATATTTTGGTTTTCTGTTTTTGTCCTTATTTTGCATCCAAATAACGGGAAAAAAGAAAAAAAAGTTATTTGAAATATTTTGGTTTTCTGTTTTTGTCCTTATTTTGCACCCAAATAAAGGGAAAAAAGAAAAAAAAAGGTATTTGAAATATTTTGGTTTTCTGTTTTTGTCGTTATTTTGCACCCAAATAACGGGAAAAAATAAAAAAAAAGTTATCTGAAATATTTTGGTTTTCTGTTTTTGTCCTTATTTTGCACCCAAATAACGGGAAAAAAGAAAAAAAACAGTTATCTGAAATATTTTGGTTTTCTGTTTTTGTCCTTATTTTGCACCCAAATAATGGTTTTCTGTTTTTGTCCTTATTTTACACCCAAATAACGGGAAAAAATAAAAAAAAAGTTATCTGAAATATTTTGGTTTTCTGTTTTTGTCCTTATTTTACACCCAAATAACGGGAAAAAAGAAAAAAAACAGTTATCTGAAATATTTTGGTTTTCTGTTTTTGTCCTTATTTTGCACCCAAATAATGGGAAAAAAGAAAAAAAAAGTTATTTCAAATATTTTGGTTTTCTGTTTTTGTCCTTATTTTGCACCCAGATAACGGGAAAAAATAAAAAAAAAGTTATTTGAAATATTTTGGTTTTCTGTTTTTGTCCTTATTTTGCACACAAATAACGGGAAAAAAGAAAAAAAGTTATTTGAAATATTTTGGTTTTCTGTTTTTGTCCTTATTTTGCCCCAAATAACGGAAAAAAAGAAAAAAAAAGTTATCTGAAATATTTTGGTTTTCTGTTTTTGTCCTTATTTTGCACCCAAATAATGGGAAAAAAGAAAAAAAAAGTTATTTGAAATATTTTGGGTTTCTGTTTTTGTCCTTATTTTGCACCCAAATAACGGGAAAAAATTAAAAAAAAGTTATCTAAAATATGTTGGTTTTCTGTTTTTGTCCTTATTTTGCACCCAAAATAAGGACAAAAACAGAAAAAAGAACGGGAAAAAAGAAAAAAAACAGTTATCTGAAATATTTTGGTTTTCTGTTTTTGTCCTTATTTTGCACCCAAATAATGGGAAAAAAGAAAAAAAAAGTTATTTCAAATATTTTGGTTTTCTGTTTTTGTCCTTATTTTGCACCCAAATAACGGGAAAAAATAAAAAAAAAGTTATTTGAAATATTTTGGGTTTCTGTTTTTGTCCTTATTTTGCACACAAATAACGGGAAAAAAGAAAAAAAAGTTATTTGAAATATTTTGGTTTTCTGTTTTTGTCCTTATTTTGCCCCAAATAACGGGAAAAAAGAAAAAAAAAGTTATCTGAAATATTTTGGTTTTCTGTTTTTGTCCTTATTTTGCACCCAAATAACGGCAAAAAAGAAAAAAAAAGTTATTTGAAATATTTTGGTTTTCTGTTTTTGTCCTTATTTTGCACACAAATAACGGGAAAAAAGAAAAATAAGTTATTTGAAATATTTTGGTTTTCTGTTTTTGTTCTTATTTTGTACCCAAATAACGGGAAAAAATAAAAAAAAAGTTATCTGAAATATTTTGGTTTTCTGTTTTTGTCCTTATTTTGCCCCAAATAACGGGAAAAAAGAAAACCAAAGTTATCTGAAATATTTAGGTTTTCTGTTTTTGTCCTTATTTTGCACCCAAATAACGGGAAAAAAGAAAAAAAAAGTTATTTGAAATATTTTGATTTTCTGTTTTTGTCCTTATTTTGCACACAAATAACGGGGAAAAAAGAAAAAAAAGTTATTTGAAATATTTTGGTTTTCTGTTTTTGTCCTTATTTTGCACCCAAATAACAGGAAAAAATAAAAAAAAAGTAATCTGAAATATTTTGGTTTCCTGTTTTTGTCCTTATTTTGCACCCAAATATCGGGAAAAAAGAAAAAAAAGTTATTTGAAATATTTTGGTTTTCTGTTTTTGTCCTTATTTTGCACCCAAATAACGGGAAAAAAGAAAAAAAAGTTATTTGAAATATTTTGGTTTTCTGTTTTTGTCCTTATTTTGCACCCAAATAACGGGAAAAAATAAAAAAAAGTAATCTGAAATATTTTGGTTTTCTGTTTTTGTCCTTATTTTGCACCCAAATAACGGGAAAAAATAAAAAAAACGTTATCTAAAATATTTTGGTTTTCTGTTTTTGTCCTTATTTTGCACCCAAATAACGGGAAAAAATAAAAAACAAGTAATTTGAAATATTTTGGTTTTCTGTTTTTGTCCTTATTTTGCACCCAAATAACGGGAAAAAATAAAAAAAAGGTTATTTGAAATATTTTGGTTTTCTGTTTTTCTCCTTATTTTGCACCCAAATAACGGGAAAAAAGAAAAAAAAAGTTATTTGACATATTTTGGTTTTCTGTTTTTGTCCTTATTTTGCACCCAAATAACGGGAAAAAATAAAAAAAAAGTTATCTGAAATATTTTGGTTTTCTGTTTTTGTCCTTATTTTGCACCCAAATAACGGGAAAAAAGAAAAAAAAAGTTATCTGAAATATTTTGGTTTTCTGTTTTTGTCCTTATTTTGCACCCAAATATCGGGAAAAAAGAAAAAAATGTTATCTGAAATATTTTGGTTTTCTGTTTTTGTCCTTATTTTGCACCCAAATAACGGGAAAAAATAAAAAAAGAGTTATTTGAAATATTTTGGTTTTCTGTTTTTGTCCTTATTTTGCACCCAAATAACGGGAAAAAATTTAAAAAAATTTATTTGAAATATTTTGGTTTTCTGTTTTTCTCCTTATTTTGCACCCAAATAACGGGAAAAAATAAAAAAAAAGTTATCTGAAATATTTTGGTTTTCTGTTTTTGTCCTTATTTTGCACCCAAATAACGGGAAAAAAGAAAAAAAACAGTTATCTGAAATATTTTGGTTTTCTGTTTTTGTCCTTATTTTGCACCCAAATAACGGGAAAAAATAAAAAAAAAGTTATCTGAAATATTTTGGTTTTCTGTTTTTGTCCTTATTTTGCACCCAAATAACGGGGAAAAAAGAAAAAAAAGTTATTTGAAATATTTTGGTTTTCTGTTTTTGTCCTTATTTTGCACCCAAAGAACGGGAAAAAAGAAAAAAAAGTTATCTGAAATATTTTGGTTTTCTGTTTTTGTCCTTATTTTGCACCCAAATAATGGGAAAAAAAATAAAAAAAGTTATCTGAAATATTTTGGTTTTCTGTTTTTGTCCTTATTTGCACCCAAATAACAGGAAAAAATAAAAAAAAAGTTATTTGAAATATTTTGGTTTTCTGTTTTTCTCCTTATTTTGCACCCAAATAACGGGAAAAAAGAAAAAAAAAGTTATTTGAAATATTTTGGTTTTCTGTTTTTGTCCTTATTTTGCACCCAAATAACGGGAAAAAAGAAAAAAAAGTTATTTGAAATATTTTGGTTTTCTGTTTTTGTCCTTATTTTGCACCCAAATAACGGGAAAAAATAAAAAAAAAGTTATCTGAAATATTTTGGTTTTCTGTTTTTGTCCTTATTTTAGACCCAAATAACGGAAAAAAATAAAAAAAAAGTTATCTGAAATATTTTGGTTTTCTGTTTTTGTCCTTATTTTGCACCCAAATAACGGGAAAAAAGAAAAAAAACAGTTATCTGAAATATTTTGGTTTTCTGTTTTTGTCCTTATTTTGCACCCAAATAACGGGAAAAAATAAAAAAAAAGATATTTGAAATATTGTGGTTTTCTGTTTTTGTCCTTATTTTGCACCCAAATAACGGGAAAAAATAAAAAAAAAGTTATTTGAAATATTTTGGTTTTCTGTTTTTCTCCTTAGTTTGCACCCAAATAATGGGAAAAAAGAAAAAAAAAGTTATTTCAAATATTTTGGGTTTCTGTTTTTGTCCTTATTTTGCACCCAAACAACGGTTAAAAATAAAAAAAAAGTTATTTGAAATATTTTGATTTTCTGTTTTTGTCCTTATTTTGCACCCAAATAACGGGAAAAAAGAAAAAAAAGTTATTTGAAATATTTTGGTTTTCTGTTTTATCCTTATTTTGCACCTAAATAACGGGAAAAAATAAAAAAAAAGTTATCTGAAATATTTTGGTTTTCTGTTTTTGTCCTTATTTTACACCCAAATAACGGGAAAAAAGAAAAAAAAAGTTATCTGAAATATTTTGGTTTTCTGTTTTTGTCCTTATTTTGCACCCAAATAACGGGAAAAAAGAAAAAAAAGTTATCTGAAATATTTTGGTTGTCTGTTTTTGTCCTTATTTTGCACTCAAATAACGGGAAAAAATAAAAAAAAAGTTATCTGAAATATTTTGGTTTTCTGTTTTTGTCCTTATTTTGCACCCAAATAAAGGGAAAAAAGAAAAAAAAAGGTATTTGAAATATTTTGGTTTTCTGTTTTTGTCGTTATTTTGCACCCAAATAACGGGAAAAAATAAAAAAAAAGTTATCTGAAATATTTTGGTTTTCTGTTTTTGTCCTTATTTTGCACCCAAATAACGGGAAAAAAGAAAAAAAACAGTTATCTGAAATATTTTGGTTTTCTGTTTTTGTCCTTATTTTGCACCCAAATAATGGTTTTCTGTTTTTGTCCTTATTTTACACCCAAATAACGGGAAAAAATAAAAAAAAAGTTATCTGAAATATTTTGGTTTTCTGTTTTTGTCCTTATTTTACACCCAAATAACGGGAAAAAAGAAAAAAAACAGTTATCTGAAATATTTTGGTTTTCTGTTTTTGTCCTTATTTTGCACCCAAATAATGGGAAAAAAGAAAAAAAAAGTTATTTCAAATATTTTGGTTTTCTGTTTTTGTCCTTATTTTGCACCCAGATAACGGGAAAAAATAAAAAAAAAGTTATTTGAAATATTTTGGTTTTCTGTTTTTGTCCTTATTTTGCACACAAATAACGGGAAAAAAGAAAAAAAGTTATTTGAAATATTTTGGTTTTCTGTTTTTGTCCTTATTTTGCCCCAAATAACGGAAAAAAAGAAAAAAAAAGTTATCTGAAATATTTTGGTTTTCTGTTTTTGTCCTTATTTTGCACCCAAATAATGGGAAAAAAGAAAAAAAAAGTTATTTGAAATATTTTGGGTTTCTGTTTTTGTCCTTATTTTGCACCCAAATAACGGGAAAAAATAAAAAAAAAGTTATTTGAAATATTTTGGTTTTCTGTCTTTGTCCTTATTTTGCACCCAAAATAAGGACAAAAACAGAAAAAAGAACGGGAAAAAAGAAAAAAAACAGTTATCTGAAATATTTTGGTTTTCTGTTTTTGTCCTTATTTTGCACCCAAATAATGGGAAAAAAGAAAAAAAAAGTTATTTCAAATATTTTGGTTTTCTGTTTTTGTCCTTATTTTGCACCCAAATAACGGGAAAAAATAAAAAAAAAGTTATTTGAAATATTTTGGGTTTCTGTTTTTGTCCTTATTTTGCACACAAATAACGGGAAAAAAGAAAAAAAAGTTATTTGAAATATTTTGGTTTTCTGTTTTTGTCCTTATTTTGCCTCAAATAACGGGAAAAAAGAAAAAAAAAGTTATCTGAAATATTTTGGTTTTCTGTTTTTGTCCTTATTTTGCACCCAAATAACGGCAAAAAAGAAAAAAAAAGTTATTTGAAATATTTTGGTTTTCTGTTTTTGTCCTTATTTTGCACACAAATAACGGGAAAAAAGAAAAAAAAGTTATTTGAAATATTTTGGTTTTCTGTTTTTGTCCTTATTTTGCACCCAAATAACGGGAAAAAATAAAAAAAAAGTTATCTGAAATATTTTGGTTTTCTGTTTTTGTCCTTATTTTGCCCCAAATAACGGGAAAAAAGAAAACCAAAGTTATCTGAAATATTTTGGTTTTCTGTTTTTGTCCTTATTTTGCACCCAAATAACGGGAAAAAAGAAAAAAAAAGTTATTTGAAATATTTTGATTTTCTGTTTTTGTCCTTATTTTGCACACAAATAACGGGAAAAAAGAAAAAAAAGTTATTTGAAATATTTTGGTTTTCTGTTTTTGTCCTTATTTTGCACCCAAATAACAGGAAAAAATAAAAAAAAAGTAATCTGAAATATTTTGGTTTCCTGTTTTTGTCCTTATTTTGCACCCAAATATCGGGAAAAAAGAAAAAAAAGTTATTTGAAATATTTTGGTTTTCTGTTTTTGTCCTTATTTTGCACCCAAATAACGGGAAAAAAGAAAAAAAAGTTATTTGAAATATTTTGGTTTTCTGTTTTTGTCCTTATTTTGCACCCAAATAACGGGAAAAAATAAAAAAAAGTAATCTGAAATATTTTGGTTTTCTGTTTTTGTCCTTATTTTGCACCCAAATAACGGGAAAAAATAAAAAAAAAGTAATTTGAAATATTTTGGTTTTCTGTTTTTATCCCTATTTTGCACCCAAATAACGGGAAAAAAGAAAAAAAAATTATTTGAAATATTTTGGTTTTCTGTTTTTGTCCTTATTTTGCACCCAAATAACGGGAAAAAATAAAAAAAAAGTTATCTGAAATATTTTGGTTTTCTGTTTTTGTCCTTATTTTGCCCCAAATAACGGGAAAAAAGAAAAAAAAAGTTAACTGAAATATTTTGGTTTTCTGTTTTTGTCCTTATTTTGCACCCAAATAACGAGAAAAAAGAAAAAAAAGTTATCTGAAATATTTTGGTTGTCTGTTTTTGTCGTTATTTTGCACCCAAATAACGGGAAAAAATAAAAAAAAGTTATCTGAAATATTTTAGTTTTCTGTTTTTGTCCTTATTTTGCCGCAAATAACGGGAAAAAAGAAAAAAAAAGTTATCTGAAATATTTTGGTTTTCTGTTTTTGTCCTTATTTTGCACCCAAATAACGGGAAAAAATAAAAAAAAAGTTATTTGAAATATTTTGGTTTTCTGTTTTTGTCCTTATTTTGCACACAAATAACGGGAAAAAAGAAAAAAAAGTTATTTGAAATATTTTGGTTTTCTGTTTTTGTCCTTATTTTGCCCCAAATAACGGGAAAAAAGAAAAAAAAGTTATCTGAAATATTTTGGTTTTATGTTTTTGTCCTTATTTTGCACCCAAATAACGGGAAAAAATAAAAAAAAAGTTATCTGAAATATTTTGGTTTTCTGTTTTTGTCCTTATTTTGCACCCAAATAACGGGAAAAAAGAAAAAAAACAGTTATCTGAAATATTGTGGTTTTCTGTTTTTGTCCTTATTTTGCACCCAAATAATGGGAAAAAAGAAAAAAAAAGTTATTTCAAATATTTTGGTTTTCTGTTTTTGTCCTTATTTTGCACCCAAATAACGGGAAAAAATAAAAAAAAGTTATTTGAAATATTTAGGTTTTCTGTTTTTGTCCTTATTTTGCACACAAATAACGGGAAAAAAAGAAAAAAAAGTTATTTGAAATATTTTGGTTTTCTGCTTTTGTCCTTATTTTGCACCCAAATAACGGGAAAAAATAAAAAAAAAGTTATCTGAAATATTTTGGTTTTCTGTTTTTGTCCTTATTTTGCCCCAAATAACGGGAAAAAAGAAAAAAAAAGTTATCTGAAATATTTTGGTTTTCTGTTTTTGTCCTTATTTTGCACCCAAATAACGGGAAAAAAGAAAAAAAAAGTTATTTGAAATATTTTGGTTTTCTGTTTTTGTCCTTATTTTGCACACAAATAACGGGAAAAAAGAAAAAAAAGTTATTTGAAATATTTTGGTTTTCTGTTTTTGTCCTTATTTTGCACCCAAATAACAGGAAAAAATAAAAAAAAAGTAATCTGAAATATTTTGGTTTTCTGTTTTTGTCCTTATTTTGCACCCAAATATCGGGAAAAAAGAAAAAAAAGTTATTTGAAATATTTTGGTTTTCTGTTTTTGTCCTTATTTTGCACCCAAATAACGGGAAAAAAGAAAAAAAAGTTATTTGAAATATTTTGGTTTTCTGTTTTTGTCCTTATTTTGCACCCAAATAACGGGAAAAAATAAAAAAAAAGTAATCTGAAATATTGTGGTTTTCTGTTTTTGTCCTTATTTTGCACCCAAATAACGGGAAAAAATAAAAAAAAAGTTATTTGAAATATTTTGGTTTTCTGTTTTTCTCCTTATTTTGCACCCAAATAACGGGAAAAAAGAAAAAAAAGTTATTTGAAATATTTTGGTTTTCTGTTTTTGTCCTTATTTTGCACCCAAATAACGGGAAAAAATAAAAAAAAAGTTATCTGAAATATTTTGGTTTTCTGTTTTTGTCCTTATTTTGCCCCAAATAACGGGAAAAAAGAAAAAAAAAGTTATCTGAAATATTTTGGTTTTCTGTTTTTGTCCTTATTTTGCACCCAAATAACGGGAAAAAAAAAAGTTATCTGAAATATTTTGGTTGTCTGTTTTTGTCCTTATTTTGCACCCAAATAACGGGAAAAAATAAAAAAAAAGTTATCTGAAATATTTTGGTTTTCTGTTTTTGTCCTTATTTTGCCCCAAATAACGGGAAAAAAGAAAAAAAAAGTTATCTGAAATATTTTGGTTTTCTGTTTTTGTCCTTATTTTGTACCCAAATAACGGGAAAAAAAAAAAAAAAGTTATTTGAAATATTTTGGTTTTCTGTTTTTGTCCTTATTTTGCACCCAAATAACGGGAAAAAATAAAAAAAAAGTTATTTGAAATATTTTGGTTTTCTGTTTTTGTCCTTATTTTGCACACAAATAACGGGAAAAAAGAAAAAAAAGTTATTTGAAATATTTTGGTTTTCTGTTTTTGTCCTTATTTTGCACATAAATAACGGGAAAAAATAAAAAAAAAGGTATCTGAAATATTTTGGTTTTCTGTTTTTGTCCTTATTTTGCCCCAAATAACGGGAAAAAAGAAAAAAAAAGTTATTTGAAATATTTTGGTTTTCTGTTTTTGTCCTTATTTTGCACCCAAATAACGGGAAAAAAGAAAAAAAAGTTATCTGAAATATTTTGGTTGTATGTTTTTGTCCTTATTTTGCACCCAAATAACGGGAAAAAATAAAAAAAAAGTAATCTGAAATATTTTGGTTTTCTGTTTTTGTCCTTATTTTGCACCCAAATAACGTGAAAAAATAAAAAAAAAGTTATTTGAAATATTTTGGTTTTCTGTTTTTCTCCTTATTTTGCACCCAAATAACGGGAAAAAAGACAAAAAAAGTTATTTGAAATATTTTGGTTTTCTGTTTTTGTCCTTATTTTGCACCCAAATAATGGGAAAAAATAAAAAAAAAGTTATTTGAAATATTTTGGTTTTCTGTTTTTGTCCTTATTTTGCACCCAATAACAGGAAAAAATAAAAAAAAGTAATCTGAAATATTTTGGTTTTCTGTTTTTGTCCTTATTTTGCACCCAAATATCGGGAAAAAAGAAAAAAAAGTTATTTGAAATATTTTGGTTTTCTGTTTTTGTCCTTATTTTGCACCCAAATAACGGGAAAAAAGAAAAAAAAGTTATTTGAAATATTTTGGTTTTCTGTTTTTGTCCTTATTTTGCACCCAAATAACGGGAAAAAATAAAAAAAAAAGGTATCTGAAATATTTTGGTTTTCTGTTTTTGTCCTTATTTTGCCCCAAATAACGGGAAAAAAGAAAAAAAAAGTTATTTGAAATATTTTGGTTTTCTGTTTTTGTCCTTATTTTGCATCCAAATAACGGGAAAAAAGAAAAATAAGTTATTTGAAATATTTTGGTTTTCTGTTTTTGTCCTTATTTTGCACCCAAATAACGGGAAAAAATAAAAAAAAAGTTATTTGAAATATTTTGGTTTTCTGTTTTTCTCCTTATTTTGCACCCAAATAACGGGAAAAAAGACAAAAAAAGTTATTTGAAATATTTTGGTTTTCTGTTTTTGTCCTTATTTTGCACCCAAATAATGTGAAAAAATAAAAAAAAAGTTATTTGAAATATTTTGGTTTTCTGTTTTTGTCCTTATTTTGCACCCAAATAACAGGAAAAAATAAAAAAAAGTAATCTGAAATATTTTGGTTTTCTGTTTTTGTCCTTATTTTGCACCCAAATATCGGGAAAAAAGAAAAAAAAGTTATTTGAAATATTTTGGTTTTCTGTTTTTGTCCTTATTTTGCACCCAAATAACGGGAAAAAAGAAAAAAAAGTTATTTGAAATATTTTGGTTTTCTGTTTTTGTCCTTATTTTGCACCCAAATAACGGGAAAAAAATAAAAAAAAAGTAATCTGAAATATTTTGGTTTTCTGTTTTTGTCCTTATTTTGCACCCAAATAACGGGAAAAAATAAAAAAAAAGTTATTTGAAATATTTTGGTTTTCTGTTTTTCTCCTTATTTTGCACCCAAATAACGGGAAAAAAGAAAAAAAAGTTATTTCATTTTGGTTTTCTGTTTTTGTCCTTATTTTGCACCCAAATAACGGGAAAAATGAAAAAAAAGTTATCTGAAATATTTTGGTTGTCTGTTTTTGTCCTTATTTTGCACACAAATAACGGGAAAAAAGAAAAAAAAGTTATTTGAAATATTTTGGTTTTCTGTTTTTGTCCTTATTTTGCACCCAAATAACAGGAAAAAATAAAAAAAAAAGTAATCTGAAATATTTTGGTTTTCTGTTTTTGTCCTTATTTTGCACCCAAATATCGGGAAAAAAGAAAAAAAAGTTATTTGAAATATTTTGGTTTTCTGTTTTTGTCCTTATTTTGCACCCAAATAACGGGAAAAAAGAAAAAAAAGTTATTTGAAATATTTTGGTTTTCTGTTTTTGTCCTTATTTTGCACCCAAATAACGGGAAAAAATAAAAAAAAAGTAATCTGAAATATTTTAGTTTTCTGTTTTTGTCCTTATTTTGCACCCAAATAACGGGAAAAAATAAAAAAAAAGTTATTTGAAATATTTTGGTTTTCTGTTTTTCTCCTTATTTTGCACCCAAATAACGGGAAAAAAGAAAAAAAAGTTATTTGAAATATTTTGGTTTTCTGTTTTTGTCCTTATTTTGCACCCAAATAACGGGAAAAAATAAAAAAAAAGTTATCTGAAATATTTTGGTTTTCTGTTTTTGTCCTTATTTTGCCCCAAATAACGGGAAAAAAGAAAAAAAAAGTTATCTGAAATATTTTGGTTTTCTGTTTTTGTCCTTATTTTGCACTCAAATAACGGGGAAAAAAAAAAAGTTATCTGAAATATTTTGGTTGTCTGTCTTTGTCCTTATTTTGCACCCAAATAACGGGAAAAAATAAAAAAAAAGTTATCTGAAATATTTTGGTTTTCTGTTTTTTTCCTTATTTTGCCCCAAATAACGGGAAAAAAGAAAAAAAAAGTTATCTGAAATATTTTGGTTTTCTGTTTTTATCCTTATTTTGCACCCAAATAACGGGAAAAAAGAAAAAAAAGTTATTTGAAATATTTTGGTTTTCTGTTTTTGTCCTTATTTTGCACCCAAATAACGGGAAAAAATATAAAAAAAGTTATTTGAAATATTTTGGTTTTCTGTTTTTGTCCTTATTTTGCACACAAATAACGGGAAAAAAGAAAAAAAAGTTATTTGAAATATTTTGGTTTTCTGTTTTTGTCCTTATTTTGCACCCAAATAACGGGAAAAAATAAAAAAAAAGTTATCTGAAATATTTTGGTTTTCTGTTTTTGTCCTTATTTTGCCCCAAATAACGGGGAAAAAAAAAAAGTTATCTGAAATATTTTGGTGTTCTGTTTTTGTCCTTATTTTGCACCCAAATAACGGGAAAAAAGAAAAAAAAGTTATCTGAAATATTTTGGTTGTCTGTTTTTGTCCTTATTTTGCACCCAAATAACGGGAAAAAATAAAAAAAAAGTTATTTGAAATATTTTGGTTTTCTGTTTTTGTCCTTATTTTGCATCCAAATAACGGGAAAAAAGAAAAAAAAGTTATTTGAAATATTTTGGTTTTCTGTTTTTGTCCTTATTTTGCACCCAAATAACGGGAAAAAAATAAAAAAAAAGTAATCTGAAATATTTTGGTTTTCTGTTTTTGTCCTTATTTTGCACCCAAATAACGGGAAAAAATAAAAAAAAAGTTATTTGAAATATTTTGGTTTTCTGTTTTTCTCCTTATTTTGCACCCAAATAACGGGAAAAAAGAAATAAAAAGTTATTTGAAATATTTTGGTTTTCTGTTTTTGTCCTTATTTTGCACCCAAATAATGGGAAAAAAGAAAAAAAAGTTATTTGAAATATTTTGGTTTTCTGTTTTTGTCCTTATTTTGCACCCAAATAACGGGAAAAAAGAAAAAAAAGTTATTTGAAATATTTTGGTTTTCTGTTTTTGTCCTTATTTTGCACCCAAATAACGGGAAAAAATAAAAAAAAAGTAATCTGAAATATTTTGGTTTTCTGTTTTTGTCCTTATTTTGCACCCAAATAACGGGAAAAAATAAAAAAAAGAGTTATTTGAAATATTTTGATTTTCTCCTTATTTTGCACCCAAATAACGGGAAAAAAGAAAAAAAAGTTATTTGAAATATTTTGGTTTTCTGTTTTTGTCCTTATTTTGCACCCAAATAACGGGAAAAAAGAAAAAAAAGTTATCTGAAATATTTTGGTTGTCTGTTTTTGTCCTTATTTTGCACCCAAATAACGGGAAAAAATAAAAAAAAAGTTATTTGAAATATTTTGGTTTTCTGTTTTTGTCCTTATTTTGCATCCAAATAACGGGAAAAAAGAAGAAAAAGTTATTTGAAATATTTTGGTTTTCTGTTTTTGTCTTTATTTTGCACCCATATAACGGGAAAAAATAAAAAAAAAGTAATCTGAAATATTTTGGTTTTCTGTTTTTGTCCTTATTTTGCACCCAAATAACGGGAAAAAATAAAAAAAAAGTTATTTAAAATATTTTGGTTTTCTGTTTTTATCCTTATTTTGCACCCAAATAACGGGAAAAAAGAAAAAAAAAGTTATTTGAAATATTATGGTTTTCTGTTTTTGTCCTTATTTTGCACCCAAATAATGGGAAAAAATAAAAAAAAAGTTATTTGAAATATTTTGGTTTTCTGTTTTTGTCCTTATTTTGCATCCAAATAACGGGAAAAAAGAAAAAAAAGTTATTTGAAATATTTTGGTTTTCTGTTTTTGTCCTTATTTTGCACCCAAATAACGGGAAAAAATAAAAAAAAAGTAATCTGAAATATTTTGGTTTTCTGTTTTTGTCCTTATTTTGCACCCAAATAACGGGAAAAAATAAAAAAAAAGTTATTTGAAATATTTTGGTTTTCTGTTTTTCTCCTTATTTTGCACCCAAATAACGGGAAAAAAGAAAAAAAAAGTTATTTGAAATATTTTGGTTTTCTGTTTTTGTCCATATTTTGCACCCAAATAATGGGAAAAAATAAAAAAAAAGTTATTTGAAATATTTTGGTTTTCTGTTTTTGTCCTTATTTTGCACCCAAATAACAGGAAAAAATAAAAAAAAAGTAATCTGAAATATTTTGGTTTTCTGTTTTTGTCCTTATTTTGCACCCAAATATCGGGAAAAAAGAAAAAAAAGTTATTTGAAATATTTTGGTTTTCTGTTTTTGTCCTTATTTTGCACCCAAATAACGGGAAAAAAGAAAAAAAAGTTATTTGAAATATTTTGGTTTTCTGTTTTTGTCCTTATTTTGCACCCAAATAACGGGAAAAAATAAAAAAAAAGTAATCTGAAATATTTTGGTTTTCTGTTTTTGTCCTTATTTTGCACCCAAATAACGGGAAAAAATAAAAAAAAAGTTATTTAAAATATTTTGGTTTTCTGTTTTTCTCCTTATTTTGCACCCAAATAACGGGAAAAAAGAAAAAAAAAGTTATTTGAAATATTATGGTTTTCTGTTTTTGTCCTTATTTTGCACCCAAATAATGGGAAAAAATAAAAAAAAAGTTATTTGAAATATTTTGGTTTTCTGTTTTTCTCCTTATTTTGCACCCAAATAACGGGAAAAAAGAAAAAAAAGTTATTTGAAATATTTTGGTTTTCTGTTTTTGTCCTTATTTTGCACCCAAATAATGGGAAAAAATAAAAAAAAAGTTATTTGAAATATTTTGGTTTTCTGTTTTTGTCCTTATTTTGCATCCAAATAACGGGAAAAAAGAAAAAAAAGTTATTTGAAATATTTTGGTTTTCTGTTTTTGTCCTTATTTTGCACCCAAATAACGGGAAAAAATAAAAAAAAAGTAATCTGAAATATTTTGGTTTTCTGTTTTTGTCCTTATTTTGCACCCCAAATAACGGGAAAAATAAAAAAAAAGTTATTTGAAATATTTTTTCTGTTTTGGTTTTCTGTTTTTCTCCTTATTTTGCAGCCAAATAACGGGAAAAAAGAAAAAAAAGTTATTTGAAATATTTTGGTTTTCTGTTTTTGGTCCTTATTTTGCACCCAAATAACGGGAAAAAAGAAAAAAAAGTTATCTGAAATATTTTGGTTGTCTGTTTTTGTCCTTATTTTGCACCTAAATAACGGGAAAAAATAAAAAAAAAGTTATTTGAAATATTTTGGTTTCTGTTTTTGTCCTTATTTTGCATCCAAATAACGGAAAAAAGAAAAAAAAGTTATTTGAAATATTTTGGTTTTCTGTTTTTGTCTCTATTTTGCACCAAAATAACGGGAAAAAATAAAAAAAAAGTAATCTGAAATATTTTGGTTTTCTTTTTTTGTCCCTTATTTTGCACCCAAATAACGGGAAAAAATAAAAAAAAAGTTATTTAAAATATTTTGGTTTTCTGTTTTTCTCCTTATTTTGCACCCAAATAACGGGAAAAAAGAAAAAAAAAGTTATTTGAAATATTTTGGTTTTCTGTTTTTGTCCTTATTTTGCACCCAAATAATGGGAAAAAATAAAAAAAAAGTTATTTGAAATATTTTGGTTTTCTGTTTTTGTCCTTATTTTGCACCCAAATAACAGGAAAAAATAAAAAAAAAGTAATTTGAAATATTTTGGTTTTCTGTTTTTGTCCTTATTTTGCACCCAAATATCGGGAAAAAAGAAAAAAAAGTTATTTGAAATATTTTGGTTTTCTGTTTTTGTCCTTATTTTGCACCCAAATAACGGGAAAAAAGAAAAAAAAGTTATTTGAAATATTTTGGTTTTCTGTTTTTCTCCTTATTTTGCACCCAAATAACGGGAAAAAAGAGAAAAAAAGTAATCTGAAATATTTTGGTTTTCTGTTTTTGTCCTTATTTTGCACCCAAATATCGGGAAAAAAGAAAATAAAGTTATTTGAAATATTTTGGTTTTCTGTTTTTGTCCTTATTTTGCACCCAAATAACGGGAAAAAAGAAAAAAAACTTATTTGAAATATTTTGGTTTTCTGTTTTTGTCCTTATTTTGCACCCAAATAACGGGAAAAAATTAAACAAAAAATTATCTGAAATATTTTGGTTTTCTGTTTTTGTCCTTATTTTGCACCCAATTAACGGGAAAAAAGAAAAAAAAAGTTATCTGAAATATTTTGGTTGTCTGTTTTTGTCCTTATTTTGCACCCAAATAACGGGAAAAAATAAAAAAAAGAGTTATTTGAAATATTTTGGTTTTCTGTTTTTCTCCTTATTTTGCACCCAAATAACGGGAAAAAAGAAAAAAAAGTTATTTGAAATATTTTGGTTTTCTGTTTTTGTCCTTATTTTGCACCCAAATAACGGGAAAAAAGAAAAAAAAGTTATCTGAAATATTTTGGTTGTCTGTTTTTGTCCTTATTTTGCACCCAAATAACGGGAAAAAATAAAAAAAAAGTTATTTGAAATATTTTGGTTTTCTGTTTTTGTCCTTATTTTGCATCCAAATAACGGGAAAAAAGAAAAAAAAGTTATTTGAAATATTTTGGTTTTCTGTTTTTGTCTTTATTTTGCACCCAAATAACGGGAAAAAATAAAAAAAAAGTAATCTGAAATATATTGGTTTTCTGTTTTTGTCCTTATTTTGCACCCAAATAACGGGAAAAAATAAAAAAAAAGTTATTTAAAATATTTTGGTTTTCTGTTTTTCTCCTTATTTTGCACCCAAATAACGGGAAAAAAGAAAAAAAAAGTTATTTGAAATATTTTGGTTTTCTGTTTTTGTCCTTATTTTGCACCCAAATAACAGGAAAAAATAAAAAAAAAGTAATCTGAAATATTTTGGTTTTCTGTTTTTGTCCTTATTTTGCACCCAAATAACGGGAAAAAATAAAAAAAAAGTTATTTGAAATATTTTGGTTTTCTGTTTTTCTCCTTATTTTGCACCCAAATATCGGGAAAAAAGAAAAAAAAGTTATTAGAAATATTTTGGTTTTCTGTTTTTGTCCTTATTTTGCACCCAAATAACGGGAAAAAATTAAACAAAAAATTATCTGAAATATTTTGGTTTTCTGTTTTTGTCCTTATTTTGCACCCAATTAACGGGAAAAAAGAAAAAAAAAGTTATCTGAAATATTTTGGTTTCCTGTTTTTGTCCTTACTTTATACCCAAATAACGGGAAAAAAGAAAAAAAAGTTATTTGAAATATTTTGGTTTTCTGTTTTTGTCCTTATTTTGCACCCAAATAACGGGAAAAAATAAAAAAAAGTAAACTGAAATACTTTGGTTTTCTGTTTTTGTCCTTATTTTGCACCCAAATAACGGGAAAAAATAAAAAAAAAGTTATTTGAAATATTTTGGTTTTCTGTTTTTCTCCTTATTTTGCACCCAAATATCGGGAAAAAAGAAAAAAAAGTTATTAGAAATATTTTGGTTTTCTGTTTTTGTCCTTATTTTGCACCCAAATAACGGGAAAAAATTAAACAAAAAATTATCTGAAATATTTTGGTTTTCTGTTTTTGTCCTTATTTTGCACCCAATTAACGGGAAAAAAGAAAAAAAAAGTTATCTGAAATATTTTGGTTTCCTGTTTTTGTCCTTACTTTGCACCCAAATAACGGGAAAAAAGAAAAAAAAGTTATTTGAAATATTTTGGTTTTCTGCTTTTCTCCTTATTTTGCACCCAAATAACGGGAAAAAAGAAAAAAAAGTTATTTGAAATATTTTGGTTTTCTGTTTTTGTCCTTATTTTGCACCCAAATAACGGGAAAAAATAAAAAAAAAGTTATCTGAAATATTTTGGTTTTCTGTTTTTGTCCTTATTTTGCCCCAAATAACGGGAAAAAAGAAAAAAAAAGTTATCTGAAATATTTTGGTTTTCTGTTTTTGTCCTTATTTTGCACCCAAATAACGGGAAAAAAGAAAAAAAAGTTATTTGAAATATTTTGGTTTTCTGTTTTTGTCCTTATTTTGCACCCAAATAACGGGAAAAAATAAAAAAAAAGTTATTTGAAATATTTTGGTTTTCTGTTTTTGTCCTTATTTTGCACACAAATAACGGGAAAAAAGAAAAAAAAGTTATTTGAAATATTTTGGTTTTCTGTTTTTGTCCTTATTTTGCACCCAAATAACGGGAAAAAATAAAAAAAAAGTTATCTGAAATATTTTGGTTTTCTGTTTTTGTCCTTATTTTGCCCCAAATAACGGGAAAAATGAAAAAAAAAGTTATCTGAAATATTTTGGTTTTCTGTTTTTGTCCTTATTTTGCACCCAAATAACGGGAAAAAAGAAAAAAAAGTTATCTGAAATATTTTGGTTGTCTGTTTTTGTCCTTATTTTGCATCCAAATAACGGGAAAAAAGAAAAAAAAGTTATTTGAAATATTTTGGTTTTCTGTTTTTGTCCTTATTTTGCACCCAAATAACGGGAAAAAATAAAAAAAAAGTTATTTGAAATATTTTGGTTTTCTGTTTTTCTCCTTATTTTGAACCCAAATAACGGGAAAAAAGAAAAAAAAAGTTATTTGAAATATTTTGGTTTTCTGTTTTTGTCCTTATTTTGCACCCAAATAATGGGAAAAATAAAAAAAAAGTTATTTGAAATATTTTGGTTTTCTGTTTTTGTCCTTATTTTGCACCCAAATAACGGGAAAAAATAAAAAAAAAGTTATCTGAAATATTTTGGTTTTCTGTTTTTGTCCTTATTTTGCACCCAAATAACGGGGAAAAAAGAAAAAAAAGTTATTTGAAATATTTTGGTTTTCTGTTTTTGTCCTTATTTTGCACCCAAAGAACGGGAAAAAAGAAAAAAAAGTTATCTGAAATATTTTGGTTTTCTGTTTTTGTCCTTATTTTGCACCCAAATAATGGGAAAAAAAATAAAAAAAGTTATCTGAAATATTTTGGTTTTCTGTTTTTGTCCTTATTTGCACCCAAATAACAGGAAAAAATAAAAAGAAAGTTATTTGAAATATTTTGGTTTTCTGTTTTTCTCCTTATTTTGCACCCAAATAACGGGAAAAAAGAAAAAAAAAGTTATTTGAAATATTTTGGTTTTCTGTTTTTGTCCTTATTTTGCACCCAAATAACGGGAAAAAAGAAAAAAAACAGTTATCTGAAATATTTTGGTTTTCTGTTTTTGTCCTTATTTTGCACCCAAATAATGGTTTTCTGTTTTTGTCCTTATTTTACACCCAAATAACGGGAAAAAATAAAAAAAAAGTTATCTGAAATATTTTGGTTTTCTGTTTTTGTCCTTATTTTACACCCAAATAACGGGAAAAAAGAAAAAAAACAGTTATCTGAAATATTTTGGTTTTCTGTTTTTGTCCTTATTTTGCACCCAAATAATGGGAAAAAAGAAAAAAAAAGTTATTTCAAATATTTTGGTTTTCTGTTTTTGTCCTTATTTTGCACCCAGATAACGGGAAAAAATAAAAAAAAAGTTATTTGAAATATTTTGGTTTTCTGTTTTTGTCCTTATTTTGCACACAAATAACGGGAAAAAAGAAAAAAAGTTATTTGAAATATTTTGGTTTTCTGTTTTTGTCCTTATTTTGCCCCAAATAACGGAAAAAAAGAAAAAAAAAGTTATCTGAAATATTTTGGTTTTCTGTTTTTGTCCTTATTTTGCACCCAAATAATGGGAAAAAAGAAAAAAAAAGTTATTTGAAATATTTTGGTTTTCTGTTTTTGTCCTTATTTTGCACCCAAATAACGGGAAAAAATAAAAAAAAAGTTATTTGAAATATTTTGGTTTTCTGTTTTTGTCCTTATTTTGCACCCAAAATAAGGACAAAAACAGAAAAAAGAACGGGAAAAAAAAAAAAAAACAGTTATCTGAAATATTTTGGTTTTCTGTTTTTGTCCTTATTTTGCACCCAAATAATGGGAAAAAAGAAAAAAAAAGTTATTTCAAATATTTTGGTTTTCTGTTTTTGTCCTTATTTTGCACCCAAATAACGGGAAAAAATAAAAAAAAAGTTATTTGAATTATTTTGGGTTTCTGTTTTTGTCCTTATTTTGCACACAAATAACGGGAAAAAAGAAAAAAAAGTTATTTGAAATATTTTGGTTTTCTGTTTTTGTCCTTATTTTGCCCCAAATAACGGGAAAAAAGAAAAAAAAAGTTATCTGAAATATTTTGGTTTTCTGTTTTTGTCCTTATTTTGCACCCAAATAACGGCAAAAAAGAAAAAAAAAGTTATTTGAAATATTTTGGTTTTCTGTTTTTGTCCTTATTTTGCACACAAATAACGGGAAAAAAGAAAAAAAAGTTATTTGAAATATTTTGGTTTTCTGTTTTTGTCCTTATTTTGCACCCAAATAACGGGAAAAAATAAAAAAAAAGTTATCTGAAATATTTTGGTTTTCTGTTTTTGTCCTTATTTTGCCCCAAATAACGGGAAAAAAGAAAACCAAAGTTATCTGAAATATTTTGGTTTTCTGTTTTTGTCCTTATTTTGCACCCAAATAACGGGAAAAAAGAAAAAAAAAGTTATTTGAAATATTTTGATTTTCTGTTTTTGTCCTTATTTTGCACACAAATAACGGGAAAAAAGAAAAAAAAGTTATTTGAAATATTTTGGTTTTCTGTTTTTGTCCTTATTTTGCACCCAAATAACAGGAAAAAATAAAAAAAAAGTAATCTGAAATATTTTGGTTTCCTGTTTTTGTCCTTATTTTGCACCCAAATATCGGGAAAAAAGAAAAAAAAGTTATTTGAAATATTTTGGTTTTCTGTTTTTGTCCTTATTTTGCACCCAAATAACGGGAAAAAAGAAAAAAAAGTTATTTGAAATATTTTGGTTTTCTGTTTTTGTCCTTATTTTGCACCCAAATAACGGGAAAAAATAAAAAAAAGTAATCTGAAATATTTTGGTTTTCTGTTTTTGTCCTTATTTTGCACCCAAATAACGGGAAAAAATAAAAAAAAAGTAATTTGAAATATTTTGGTTTTCTGTTTTTATCCCTATTTTGCACCCAAATAACGGGAAAAAAGAAAAAAAAATTATTTGAAATATTTTGGTTTTCTGTTTTTGTCCTTATTTTGCACCCAAATAACGGGAAAAAATAAAAAAAAAGTTATCTGAAATATTTTGGTTTTCTGTTTTTGTCCTTATTTTGCCCCAAATAACGGGAAAAAAGAAAAAAAAAGTTAACTGAAATATTTTGGTTTTCTGTTTTTGTCCTTATTTTGCACCCAAATAACGAGAAAAAAGAAAAAAAAGTTATCTGAAATATTTTGGTTGTCTGTTTTTGTCGTTATTTTGCACCCAAATAACGGGAAAAAATAAAAAAAAGTTATCTGAAATATTTTAGTTTTCTGTTTTTGTCCTTATTTTGCCGCAAATAACGGGAAAAAAGAAAAAAAAAGTTATCTGAAATATTTTGGTTTTCTGTTTTTGTCCTTATTTTGCACCCAAATAACGGGAAAAAAGAAAAAAAAGTTATTTGAAATATTTTGGTTTTCTGTTTTTGTCCTTATTTTGCACCCAAATAACGGGAAAAAATAAAAAAAAAGTTATTTGAAATATTTTGGTTTTCTGTTTTTGTCCTTATTTTGCACACAAATAACGGGAAAAAAGAAAAAAAAGTTATTTGAAATATTTTGGTTTTCTGTTTTTGTCCTTATTTTGCCCCAAATAACGGGAAAAAAGAAAAAAAAGTTATCTGAAATATTTTGGTTTTATGTTTTTGTCCTTATTTTGCACCCAAATAACGGGAAAAAATAAAAAAAAAGTTATCTGAAATATTTTGGTTTTCTGTTTTTGTCCTTATTTTGCACCCAAATAACGGGAAAAAACAAAAAAAAACAGTTATCTGAAATATTGTGGTTTTCTGTTTTTTCCTTATTTTGTACCTAAATAATAAGAAAAAAGGTGAAAAAAGTTATTTCAAATATTTTGGTTTTCTGTTTTTGTCCTTATTTTGCACCCAAATAACGGGAAAAAATAAAAAAAAGTTATTTGAAATATTTAGGTTTTCTGTTTTTGTCCTTATTTTGCACACAAATAACGGGAAAAAAGAAAAAAAAGTTATTTGAAATATTTTGGTTTTCTGCTTTTGTCCTTATTTTGCACCCAAATAACGGGAAAAAATAAAAAAAAAAGTTATCTGAAATATTTTGGTTTTCTGTTTTTGTCCTTATTTTGCCCCAAATAACGGGAAAAAAGAAAAAAAAAGTTATCTGAAATATTTTGGTTTTCTGTTTTTGTCCTTATTTTGCACCCAAATAACGGGAAAAAAGAAAAAAAAAGTTATTTGAAATATTTTGGTTTTCTGTTTTTGTCCTTATTTTGCACACAAATAACGGGAAAAAAGAAAAAAAAGTTATTTGAAATATTTTGGTTTTCTGTTTTTGTCCTTATTTTGCACCCAAATAACAGGAAAAAATAAAAAAAAAGTAATCTGAAATATTTTGGTTTTCTGTTTTTGTCCTTATTTTGCACCCAAATATCGGGAAAAAAGAAAAAAAAGTTATTTGAAATATTTTGGTTTTCTGTTTTTGTCCTTATTTTGCACCCAAATAACGGGAAAAAAGAAAAAAAAAGTTATTTGAAATATTTTGGTTTTCTGTTTTTGTCCTTATTTTGCACCCAAATAACGGGAAAAAATAAAAAAAAAGTTATTTGAAATATTTTGGTTTTCTGTTTTTCTCCTTATTTTGCACCCAAATAACGGGAAAAAAGAAAAAAAAGTTATTTGAAATATTTTGGTTTTCTGTTTTTGTCCTTATTTTGCACCCAAATAACGGGAAAAAATAAAAAAAAAGTTATCTGAAATATTTTGGTTTTCTGTTTTTGTCCTTATTTTGCCCCAAATAACGGGAAAAAAGAAAAAAAAAGTTATCTGAAATATTTTGGTTTTCTGTTTTTGTCCTTATTTTGCACCCAAATAACGGGAAAAAAAAAGTTATCTGAAATATTTTGGTTGTCTGTTTTTGTCCTTATTTTGCACCCAAATAACGGGAAAAAATAAAAAAAAAGTTATCTGAAATATTTTGGTTTTCTGTTTTTGTCCTTATTTTGCCCCAAATAACGGGAAAAAAGAAAAAAAAAGTTATCTGAAATATTTTGGTTTTCTGTTTTTGTCCTTATTTTGCACCCAAATAACGGGAAAAAAAAAAAAAAAGTTATTTGAAATATTTTGGTTTTCTGTTTTTGTCCTTATTTTGCACCCAAATAACGGGAAAAAATAAAAAAAAAGTTATTTGAAATATTTTGGTTTTCTGTTTTTGTCCTTATTTTGCACACAAATAACGGGAAAAAAGAAAAAAAAGTTATTTGAAATATTTTGGTTTTCTGTTTTTGTCCTTATTTTGCACATAAATAACGGGAAAAAATAAAAAAAAAGGTATCTGAAATATTTTGGTTTTCTGTTTTTGTCCTTATTTTGCCCCAAATAACGGGAAAAAAGAAAAAAAAAGTTATCTGAAATATTTTGGTTTTCTGTTTTTGTCCTTATTTTGCACCCAAATAACGGGAAAAAAGAAAAAAAAGTTATCTGAAATATTTTGGTTGTATGTTTTTGTCCTTATTTTGCACCCAAATAACGGGAAAAAATAAAAAAAAAGTAATCTGAAATATTTTGGTTTTCTGTTTTTGTCCTTATTTTGCACCCAAATAACGTGAAAAAATAAAAAAAAAGTTATTTGAAATATTTTGGTTTTCTGTTTTTCTCCATATTTTGCACCCAAATAACGGGAAAAAAGACAAAAAAAGTTATTTGAAATATTTTGGTTTTCTTTTTTTGTCCTTATTTTGCACCCAAATAATGGGAAAAAATAAAAAAAAAGTTATTTGAAATATTTTGGTTTTCTGTTTTTGTCCTTATTTTGCACCCAAATAACAGGAAAAAATAAAAAAAAGTAATCTGAAATATTTTGGTTTTCTGTTTTTGTCCTTATTTTGCACCCAAATATCGGGAAAAAAGAAAAAAAAGTTATTTGAAATATTTTGGTTTTCTGTTTTTGTCCTTATTTTGCACCCAAATAACGGGAAAAAAGAAAAAAAAGTTATTTGAAATATTTTGGTTTTCTGTTTTTGTCCTTATTTTGCACCCAAATAACGGGAAAAAATAAAAAAAAAAGGTATCTGAAATATTTTGGTTTTCTGTTTTTGTCCTTATTTTGCCCCAAATAACGGGAAAAAAGAAAAAAAAAGTTATTTGAAATATTTTGGTTTTCTGTTTTTGTCCTTATTTTGCATCCAAATAACGGGAAAAAAGAAAAAAAAGTTATTTGAAATATTTTGGTTTTCTGTTTTTGTCCTTATTTTGCACCCAAATAACGGGAAAAAATAAAAAAAAAGTTATTTGAAATATTTTGGTTTTCTGTTTTTCTCCTTATTTTGCACCCAAATAACGGGAAAAAAGACAAAAAAAGTTATTTGAAATATTTTGGTTTTCTGTTTTTGTCCTTATTTTGCACCCAAATAATGTGAAAAAATAAAAAAAAGTTATTTGAAATATTTTGGTTTTCTGTTTTTGTCCTTATTTTGCACCCAAATAACGGGAAAAATGAAAAAAAAGTTATCTGAAATATTTTGGTTGTCTGTTTTTGTCCTTATTTTGCACACAAATAACGGGAAAAAAGAAAAAAAAGTTATTTGAAATATTTTGGTTTTCTGTTTTTGTCCTTATTTTGCACATAAATAACGGGAAAAAATAAAAAAAAAGGTATCTGAAATATTTTGGTTTTCTGTTTTTGTCCTTATTTTGCCCCAAATAACGGGAAAAAAGAAAAAAAAAGTTATCTGAAATATTTTGGTTTTCTGTTTTTGTCCTTATTTTGCACCCAAATAACGGGAAAAAAGAAAAAAAAGTTATCTGAAATATTTTGGTTGTATGTTTTTGTCCTTATTTTGCACCCAAATAACGGGAAAAAATAAAAAAAAAGTAATCTGAAATATTTTGGTTTTCTGTTTTTGTCCTTATTTTGCACCCAAATAACGTGAAAAAATAAAAAAAAAGTTATTTGAAATATTTTGGTTTTCTGTTTTTCTCCATATTTTGCACCCAAATAACGGGAAAAAAGACAAAAAAAGTTATTTGAAATATTTTGGTTTTCTGTTTTTGTCCTTATTTTGCACCCAAATAATGGGAAAAAATAAAAAAAAAGTTATTTGAAATATTTTGGTTTTCTGTTTTTGTCCTTATTTTGCACCCAAATAACAGGAAAAAATAAAAAAAAGTAATCTGAAATATTTTGGTTTTCTGTTTTTGTCCTTATTTTGCACCCAAATATCGGGAAAAAAGAAAAAAAAGTTATTTGAAATATTTTGGTTTTCTGTTTTTGTCCTTATTTTGCACCCAAATAACGGGAAAAAAGAAAAAAAAGTTATTTGAAATATTTTGGTTTTCTGTTTTTGTCCTTATTTTGCACCCAAATAACGGGAAAAAATAAAAAAAAAAGGTATCTGAAATATTTTGGTTTTCTGTTTTTGTCCTTATTTTGCCCCAAATAACGGGAAAAAAGAAAAAAAAAGTTATTTGAAATATTTTGGTTTTCTGTTTTTGTCCTTATTTTGCATCCAAATAACGGGAAAAAAGAAAAAAAAGTTATTTGAAATATTTTGGTTTTCTGTTTTTGTCCTTATTTTGCACCCAAATAACGGGAAAAAATAAAAAAAAAGTTATTTGAAATATTTTGGTTTTCTGTTTTTCTCCTTATTTTGCACCCAAATAACGGGAAAAAAGACAAAAAAAGTTATTTGAAATATTTTGGTTTTCTGTTTTTGTCCTTATTTTGCACCCAAATAATGTGAAAAAATAAAAAAAAAGTTATTTGAAATATTTTGGTTTTCTGTTTTTGTCCTTATTTTGCACCCAAATAACAGGAAAAAATAAAAAAAAGTAATCTGAAATATTTTGGTTTTCTGTTTTTGTCCTTATTTTGCACCCAAATATCGGGAAAAAAGAAAAAAAAGTTATTTGAAATATTTTGGTTTTCTGTTTTTGTCCTTATTTTGCACCCAAATAACGGGAAAAAAGAAAAAAAAGTTATTTGAAATATTTTGGTTTTCTGTTTTTGTCCTTATTTTGCACCCAAATAACGGGAAAAAAATAAAAAAAAAGTAATCTGAAATATTTTGGTTTTCTGTTTTTGTCCTTATTTTGCACCCAAATAACGGGAAAAAATAAAAAAAAAGTTATTTGAAATATTTTGGTTTTCTGTTTTTCTCCTTATTTTGCACCCAAATAACGGGAAAAAAGAAAAAAAAGTTATTTCATTTTGGTTTTCTGTTTTTGTCCTTATTTTGCACCCAAATAACGGGAAAAATGAAAAAAAAGTTATCTGAAATATTTTGGTTGTCTGTTTTTGTCCTTATTTTGCACACAAATAACGGGAAAAAAGAAAAAAAAGTTATTTGAAATATTTTGGTTTTCTGTTTTTGTCCTTATTTTGCACCCAAATAACAGGAAAAAATAAAAAAAAAAGTAATCTGAAATATTTTGGTTTTCTGTTTTTGTCCTTATTTTGCACCCAAATATCGGGAAAAAAGAAAAAAAAGTTATTTGAAATGTTTTGGTTTTCTGTTTTTGTCCTTATTTTGCACCCAAATAACGGGAAAAAAGAAAAAAAAAGTTATTTGAAATATTTTGGTTTTCTGTTTTTGTCCTTATTTTGCACCCAAATAACGGGAAAAAATAAAAAAAAAGTAATCTGAAATATTTTAGTTTTCTGTTTTTGTCCTTATTTTGCACCCAAATAACGGGAAAAAATAAAAAAAAAGTTATTTGAAATATTTTGGTTTTCTGTTTTTCTCCTTATTTTGCACCCAAATAACGGGAAAAAAGAAAAAAAAGTTATTTGAAATATTTTGGTTTTCTGTTTTTGTCCTTATTTTGCACCCAAATAACGGGAAAAAATAAAAAAAAAGTTATCTGAAATATTTTGGTTTTCTGTTTTTGTCCTTATTTTGCCCCAAATAACGGGAAAAAAGAAAAAAAAAGTTATCTGAAATATTTTGGTTTTCTGTTTTTGTCCTTATTTTGCACTCAAATAACGGGGAAAAAAAAAAAGTTATCTGAAATATTTTGGTTGTCTGTCTTTGTCCTTATTTTGCACCCAAATAACGGGAAAAAATAAAAAAAAAGTTATCTGAAATATTTTGGTTTTCTGTTTTTTTCCTTATTTTGCCCCAAATAACGGGAAAAAAGAAAAAAAAAGTTATCTGAAATATTTTGGTTTTCTGTTTTTGTCCTTATTTTGCACCCAAATAACGGGAAAAAAGAAAAAAAAGTTATTTGATATATTTTGGTTTTCTCTTTTTGTCCTTATTTTGCACCCAAATAACGGGAAAAAATATAAAAAAAGTTATTTGAAATATTTTGGTTTTCTGTTTTTGTCCTTATTTTGCACACAAATAACGGGAAAAAAGAAAAAAAAGTTATTTGAAATATTTTGGTTTTCTGTTTTTGTCCTTATTTTGCACCCAAATAACGGGAAAAAATAAAAAAAAAGTTATCTGAAATATTTTGGTTTTCTGTTTTTGTCCTTATTTTGCCCCAAATAACGGGGAAAAAAAAAAAGTTATCTGAAATATTTTGGTGTTCTGTTTTTGTCCTTATTTTGCACCCAAATAACTGGAAAAAAGAAAAAAAAGTTATCTGAAATATTTTGGTTGTCTGTTTTTGTCCTTATTTTGCACCCAAATAACGGGAAAAAATAAAAAAAAAGTTATTTGAAATATTTTGGTTTTCTGTTTTTGTCCTTATTTTGCATCCAAATAACGGGAAAAAAGAAAAAAAAGTTATTTGAAATATTTTGGTTTTCTGTTTTTGTCCTTATTTTGCACCCAAATAACGGGAAAAAAATAAAAAAAAAGTAATCTGAAATATTTTGGTTTTCTGTTTTTGTCCTTATTTTGCACCCAAATAACGGGAAAAAATAAAAAAAAAGTTATTTGAAATATTTTGGTTTTCTGTTTTTCTCCTTATTTTGCACCCAAATAACGGGAAAAAAGAAATAAAAAGTTATTTGAAATATTTTGGTTTTCTGTTTTTGTCCTTATTTTGCACCCAAATAATGGGAAAAAAGAAAAAAAAGGTATTTGAAATATATTGGTTTTCTGTTTTTGTCCTTATTTTGCACCCAAATAACGGGAAAAAAGAAAAAAAAGTTATTTGAAATATTTTGGTTTTCTGTTTTTGTCCTTATTTTGCACCCAAATAACGGGAAAAAATAAAAAAAAAGTAATCTGAAATATTTTGGTTTTCTGTTTTTGTCCTTATTTTGCACCCAAATAGCGGGAAAAAATAAAAAAAAGAGTTATTTGAAATATTTTGATTTTCTCCTTATTTTGCACCCAAATAACGGGAAAAAAGAAAAAAAAGTTATTTGAAATATTTTGGTTTTCTGTTTTTGTCCTTATTTTGCACCCAAATAACGGGAAAAAAGAAAAAAAAGTTATCTGAAATATTTTGGTTGTCTGTTTTTGTCCTTATTTTGCACCCAAATAACGGGAAAAAATAAAAAAAAAGTTATTTGAAATATTTTGGTTTTCTGTTTTTGTCCTTATTTTGCATCCAAATAACGGGAAAAAAGAAGAAAAAGTTATTTGAAATATTTTGGTTTTCTGTTTTTGTCTTTATTTTGCACCCATATAACGGGAAAAAATAAAAAAAAAGTAATCTGAAATATTTTGGTTTTCTGTTTTTGTCCTTATTTTGCACCCAAATAACGGGAAAAAATAAAAAAAAAGTTATTTAAAATATTTTGGTTTTCTGTTTTTATCCTTATTTTGCACCCAAATAACGGGAAAAAAGAAAAAAAAAGTTATTTGAAATATTATGGTTTTCTGTTTTTGTCCTTATTTTGCACCCAAATAATGGGAAAAAATAAAAAAAAAGTTATTTGAAATATTTTGGTTTTCTGTTTTTGTCCTTATTTTGCATCCAAATAACGGGAAAAAAGAAAAAAAAGTTATTTGAAATATTTTGGTTTTCTGTTTTTGTCCTTATTTTGCACCCAAATAACGGGAAAAAATAAAAAAAAAGTAATCTGAAATATTTTGGTTTTCTGTTTTTGTCCTTATTTTGCACCCAAATAACGGGAAAAAATAAAAAAAAAGTTATTTGAAATATTTTGGTTTTCTGTTTTTCTCCTTATTTTGCACCCAAATAACGGGAAAAAAGAAAAAAAAAGTTATTTGAAATATTTTGGTTTTCTGTTTTTGTCCATATTTTGCACCCAAATAATGGGAAAAAATAAAAAAAAAGTTATTTGAAATATTTTGGTTTTCTGTTTTTGTCCTTATTTTGCACCCAAATAACAGGAAAAAATAAAAAAAAAAGTAATCTGAAATATTTTGGTTTTCTGTTTTTGTCCTTATTTTGCACCCAAATATCGGGAAAAAAGAAAAAAAAGTTATTTGAAATATTTTGGTTTTCTGTTTTTGTCCTTATTTTGCACCCAAATAACGGGAAAAAAGAAAAAAAAGTTATTTGAAATATTTTGGTTTTCTGTTTTAGTCCTTATTTTGCACCCAAATAACGGGAAAAAATAAAAAAAAAGTAATCTGAAATATTTTGGTTTTCTGTTTTTTGTCCTTATTTTGCACCCAAATAACGGGAAAAAATAAAAAAAAAGTTATTTAAAATATTTTGGTTTTCTGTTTTTCTCCTTATTTTGCACCCAAATAACGGGAAAAAAGAAAAAAAAAGTTATTTGAAATATTATGGTTTTCTGTTTTTGTCCTTATTTTGCACCCAAATAATGGGAAAAAATAAAAAAAAAGTTATTTGAAATATTTTGGTTTTCTGTTTTTCTCCTTATTTTGCACCCAAATAACGGGAAAAAAGAAAAAAAAAGTTATTTGAAATATTTTGGTTTTCTGTTTTTGTCCTTATTTTGCACCCAAATAATGGGAAAAAATAAAAAAAAAGTTATTTGAAATATTTTGGTTTTCTGTTTTTGTCCTTATTTTGCACCCAAATAACAGGAAAAAATAAAAAAAAAGTAATCTAAAATATTTTGGTTTTCTGTTTTTGTCCTTATTTTGCACCCGAATATCGGGAAAAAAGAAAAAAAAGTTATTTGAAATATTTTGGTTTTTCTGTTTTTGTCCTTATTTTGCACCCAAATAACGGGAAAAAAAAAAAAGTTATTTGAAATACTTTGGTTTTCTGTTTTTGTCCTTATTTTGCACCCAAATAACTGCAAAAAATAAAAAAAAAAGTAATCTGAAATATTTTGGTTTTCTGTTTTTGTCCTTATTTTGCACCCAAATAACGGGAAAAAATAAAAAAAGAGTTATTTGAAATATTTTTTCTGTTTTGGTTTTCTGTTTTTCTCCTTATTTTGCAGCCAAATAACGGGAAAAAAGAAAAAAAAGTTATTTGAAATATTTTGGTTTTCTGTTTTTGTCCTTATTTTGCACCCAAATAACGGGAAAAAAGAAAAAAAAGTTATCTGAAATATTTTGGTTATCTGTTTTTGTCCTTATTTTGCACCTAAATAACGGGAAAAAATAAAAAAAAAGTTATTTGAAATATTTTGGTTTTCTGTTTTTGTCCTTATTTTGCATCCAAATAACGGGAAAAAAGAAAAAAAAGTTATTTGAAATATTTTGGTTTTCTGTTTTTGTCTCTATTTTGCACCAAAATAACGGGAAAAAATAAAAAAAAAGTAATCTGAAATATTTTGGTTTTCTTTTTTTGTCCTTATTTTGCACCCAAATAACGGGAAAAAATAAAAAAAAAGTTATTTAAAATATTTTGGTTTTCTGTTTTTCTCCTTATTTTGCACCCAAATAACGGGAAAAAAGAAAAAAAAAGTTATTTGAAATATTTTGGTTTTCTGTTTTTGTCCTTATTTTGCACCCAAATAATGGGAAAAAATAAAAAAAAAGTTATTTGAAATATTTTGGTTTTCTGTTTTTGTCCTTATTTTGCACCCAAATAACAGGAAAAAATAAAAAAAAAAGTAATTTGAAATATTTTGGTTTTCTGTTTTTGTCCTTATTTTGCACCCCCCCCCCCCCCCCCCCCCCCCCCAAATATCGGGAAAAAAGAAAAAAAAGTTATTTGAAATATTTTGGTTTTCTGTTTTTGTCCTTATTTTGCACCCAAATAACGGGAAAAAAGAAAAAAAAGTTATTTGAAATATTTTGGTTTTCTGTTTTTCTCCTTATTTTGCACCCAAATAACGGGAAAAAAGAGAAAAAAAGTAATCTGAAATATTTTGGTTTTCTGTTTTTGTCCTTATTTTGCACCCAAATATCGGGAAAAAAGAAAATAAAGTTATTTGAAATATTTTGGTTTTCTGTTTTTGTCCTTATTTTGCACCCAAATAACGGGAAAAAAGAAAAAAAAAACTTATTTGAAATATTTTGGTTTCTGTTTTTGTCCTTATTTTGCACCCAAATAACGGGAAAAAATTAAACAAAAAATTATCTGAAATATTTTGGTTTTCTGTTTTTGTCCTTATTTTGCACCCAATTAACGGGAAAAAAGAAAAAAAAGTTATCTGAAATATTTTGGTTGTCTGTTTTTGTCCTTATTTTGCACCCAAATAACGGGAAAAAAGAAAAAAAACTTATTTGAAATATTTTGGTTTTCTGTTTTTGTCCTTATTTTGCACCCAAATAACGGGAAAAAATTAAACAAAAAATTATCTGAAATATTTTGGTTTTCTGTTTTTGTCCTTATTTTGCACCCAAATAACGGGAAAAAAGAAAAAAAAGTTATTTGAAATATTTTGGTTTTCTGTTTTTGTCCTTATTTTGCACCCAAATAACGGGAAAAAAGAAAAAAAAGTTATCTGAAATATTTTGGTTGTCTGTTTTTGTCCTTATTTTGCACCCAAATAACGGGAAAAAATAAAAAAAAAGTTATTTGAAATATTTTGGTTTTCTGTTTTTGTCCTTATTTTGCATCCAAATAACGGGAAAAAAGAAAAAAAAGTTATTTGAAATATTTTGGTTTTCTGTTTTTGTCTTTATTTTGCACCCAAATAACGGGAAAAAATAAAAAAAAAGTAATCTGAAATATATTGGTTTTCTGTTTTTGTCCTTATTTTGCACCCAAATAACGGGAAAAAATAAAAAAAAAGTTATTTAAAATATTTTGGTTTTCTGTTTTTCTCCTTATTTTGCACCCAAATAACGGGAAAAAAGAAAAAAAAAGTTATTTGAAATATTTTGGTTTTCTGTTTTTGTCCTTATTTTGCACCCAAATAACAGGAAAAAATAAAAAAAAAGTAATCTGAAATATTTTGGTTTTCTGTTTTTGTCCTTATTTTGCACCCAAATAACGGGAAAAAATTAAACAAAAAATTATCTGAAATATTTTGGTTTTCTGTTTTTGTCCTTATTTTGCACCCAATTAACGGGAAAAAAGAAAAAAAAAGTTATCTGAAATATTTTGGTTTCCTGTTTTTGTCCTTACTTTATACCCAAATAACGGGAAAAAAGAAAAAAAAGTTATTTGAAATATTTTGGTTTTCTGTTTTTGTCCTTATTTTGCACCCAAATAACGGGAAAAAATAAAAAAAAGTAAACTGAAATACTTTGGTTTTCTGTTTTTGTCCTTATTTTGCACCCAAATAACGGGAAAAAATAAAAAAAAAGTTATTTGAAATATTTTGGTTTTCTGTTTTTCTCCTTATTTTGCACCCAAATATCGGGAAAAAAGAAAAAAAAGTTATTAGAAATATTTTGGTTTTCTGTTTTTGTCCTTATTTTGCACCCAAATAACGGGAAAAAATTAAACAAAAAATTATCTGAAATATTTTGGTTTTCTGTTTTTGTCCTTATTTTGCACCCAATTAACGGGAAAAAAGAAAAAAAAAGTTATCTGAAATATTTTGGTTTCCTGTTTTTGTCCTTACTTTGCACCCAAATAACGGGAAAAAAGAAAAAAAAGTTATTTGAAATATTTTGATTTTCTACTTTTCTCCTTATTTTGCACCCAAATAACGGGAAAAAAGAAAAAAAAGTTATTTGAAATATTTTGGTTTTCTGTTTTTGTCCTTATTTTGCACCCAAATAACGGGAAAAAATAAAAAAAAAGTTATCTGAAATATTTTGGTTTTCTGTTTTTGTCCTTATTTTGCCCCAAATAACGGGAAAAAAGAAAAAAAAAGTTATCTGAAATATTTTGGTTTTCTGTTTTTGTCCTTATTTTGCACCCAAATAACGGGAAAAAAGAAAAAAAAGTTATTTGAAATATTTTGGTTTTCTGTTTTTGTCCTTATTTTGCACCCAAATAACGGGAAAAAATAAAAAAAAAGTTATTTGAAATATTTTGGTTTTCTGTTTTTGTCCTTATTTTGCACACAAATAACGGGAAAAAAGAAAAAAAAGTTATTTGAAATATTTTGGTTTTCTGTTTTTGTCCTTATTTTGCACCCAAATAACGGGAAAAAATAAAAAAAAAGTTATCTGAAATATTTTGGTTTTCTGTTTTTGTCCTTATTTTGCCCCAAATAACGGGAAAAATGAAAAAAAAAGTTATCTGAAATATTTTGGTTTTCTGTTTTTGTCCTTATTTTGCACCCAAATAACGGGAAAAAAGAAAAAAAAGTTATCTGAAATATTTTGGTTGTCTGTTTTTGTCCTTATTTTGCATCCAAATAACGGGAAAAAAGAAAAAAAAGTTATTTGAAATATTTTGGTTTTCTGTTTTTGTCCTTATTTTGCACCCAAATAACGGGAAAAAATAAAAAAAAAGTTATTTGAAATATTTTGGTTTTCTGTTTTTCTCCTTATTTTGAACCCAAATAACGGGAAAAAAGAAAAAAAAAGTTATTTGAAATATTTTGGTTTTCTGTTTTTGTCCTTATTTTGCACCCAAATAATGGGAAAAATAAAAAAAAAGTTATTTGAAATATTTTGGTTTTCTGTTTTTGTCCTTATTTTGCACCCAAATAACAGGAAAAAATAAAAAAAAGTAATCTGAAATATTTTGGTTTTCTGTTTTTGTCCTTATTTTGCACCCAAATATCGGGAAAAAATAAAAAAAAAGTTATCTGAAATATTTTGGTTTTCTGTTTTTGTCCTTATTTTGCCCCAAATAACGGGAAAAAAGAAAAAAAAAGTAATCTGAAATATTTTGGTTTTCTGTTTTTGTCCTTATTTTGCACCCAAATAACGGGAAAAAATAAAAAAAAAGTTATTTGAAATATTTTGGTTTTCTGTTTTTCTCCTTATTTTGCACCCAAATAACGGGAAAAAAGAAAAAAAAGTTATTTGAAATATTTTGGTTTTCTTTTTTTGTCCTTATTTTGCACCCAAATAACGGGAAAAAAGAAAAAAAAGTTATCTGAAATATTTTGGTTTTCTGTTTTTGTCCTTATTTTGCACACAAATAACGGGAAAAAAGAAAAAAAAGTTATTTGAAATATTTTGGTTTTCTGTTTTTGTCCTTATTTTGCACCCAAATAACAGGAAAAAATAAAAAAAAAGTAATCTGAAATATTTTGGTTTTCTGTTTTTGTCCTTATTTTGCACCCAAATATCGGGAAAAAAGAAAAAAAAGTTATTTGAAATATTTTGGTTTTCTGTTTTTGTCCTTATTTTGCACCCAAATAACGGGAAAAAAGAAAAAAAAGTTATTTGAAATATTTTGGTTTTCAGTTTTTGTCCTTATTTTGCACCCAAATAACGGGAAAAAATAAAAAAAAAGTAATCTGAAATATTTTGGTTTTCTGTTTTTGTCCTTATTTTGCACCCAAATAACGGGAAAAAATAAAAAAAAAGTTATTTGAAATATTTTGGTTTTCTGTTTTTCTCCTTATTTTGCACCCAAATAACGGGAAAAAAGAAAAAAAAGTTATTTGAAATATTTTGGTTTTCTGTTTTTGTCCTTATTTTGCACCCAAATAACGGGAAAAAATAAAAAAAAAGTTATCTGAAATATTTTGGTTTTCTGTTTTTGTCCTTATTTTGCCCCAAATAACGGGAAAAAATAAAAAAAAAGTTATCTGAAATATTTTGGTTTTCTGTTCCCCCCTGTGGGTCCTCACCTTGACGTGGTGGGGGGGCTTGAGTAAGAACCGGAGATCTTCTGAGCTATGGTGGGGGGAATGGCAACATTCTCGGTAGGTCCAACCATGCCACAAAGGTCAGAAGATTGATGAAGGTACTGAAACCAAGAGGACCCTGAAAACGGAATGAACATGGACAACGATAATGATAAAAAGCGTACTGGGATATCAGTACAACTGTCGGAGGAGGTCGTGGCTGCGAACTTCGGCAGTGGCATGGGGGTAAAACCTCATGTCGCCAGTAGCCTCACAGGTAACCCTTCTAACACGATGATTGGAGCAGGTCGTGTTAGTAGTATAACTACTGACTCCACAACTAGTACGGCGAGCTTGTCAGGCTGTACTAGTGGTCTAGATACTGGCATACATTTACTAACGGACACTGCCGATCACTCTGATCAGGAAAGTGCCAAATCATCTCTTTTCAGCCACGACGAAGAGGAGCTGCTTCGCTCACCAAGGGTTGGTATGGATACCGGAAGGCCTAGTACCTCCAGACCCAGACCAACACGGGTGGGCAGGCAAGCTCTTGCTAAATACAGGGCGGCGCTGAAGCTTGAAGCAAATCTTGGTCATAAGTCGGACCTCACGACCAAAGAGTCGGTGGATTTGACGTGGGCAAGAGGAGTGATTGCTGAAAGCAGAGCTCACTTTGAAAAGAAGAAAGGTTGCAGTGCAAAGGACCCAGCCTTCTTCAACATAGTAGAGGAGATCACCAGTGGTAAGCTGTCTGAGAAGAAGCGTCTGAGATCTGCTGAGGAAACATCACCAGCGACTCAGAAAAAGCCGCGCAGCAGCATTCCACAAGGTGGTCCCTCTGCTCTCAGAACCAACACCAGCAAGACGGCATCTTCAATGGCGGACTTGCCGAAGAAACAAAAACAAAATACCGGCAAGACGGCACCTACGATGGCGGACATGCTGAAGAATCAACTTCTGGTGGCTTTAATTGACCGCAGTGATCCCCTTGGACGTATGTCCTTGAAAAGGTGGAAAATTGTGGAGATGAAGCTACTGGAAGAGATGATCAACTTAACCGAGACTGACCAAGTTATGCCAACGTTTGATGGAGCAGGCTGGCTCAGAGACGTTAAGATGATAAAATGCAAAGATCTCTACACTCTCGAATGGTGCAAGAGGACGGTTCCGCTCCTCAAAGGCACCTGGAATAACGCGGAATTAGCCATAGTGGATAGATCGGAGATTCCATCAATTCCGAATGCTAAAGTGCTAATCCCAAGAGTACTCCCACCTGAAAGCACCCTCAGACTACTGCAGAGGCAAAATCCGGATGTACCCTCCAGTGACTGGAAGATACTGAAGGTTTGTGAACCGGTAGCTGTGGATGGTTGACAACAATTTATCCTCCAAATCAATAAAGAAGCGGAAGATATATTGTACCCTAGGTTTGGTAAGATGGTTTGGGGATGTGGAAGTGTTTTTCTGCGTCTCAAGAAGCGTCGACCAAACGATGAAAACCACAACACGCTGGAGAATCTGGAGGTGGAGAAAGACCTAGGTCTGATCTCCGCAGCCACAGCCAACATCACTCTGGGGCCGGAAGTGGACAGTCTAAGTGCTAGTATGGAACTAGACGTCGCTCCGGTCCCCACTGATCAGATTGCAGCACCACTGGATGTTGCGAGTGATTCAGATCAACTTACACCACAGTAGCTCAGCTTCGGCTGAACTACTCCTAACCCTCGAAGAAGGGAACTATGACGTGGCGCTTATACAGGAGCCGTGGATCTCCGGCAAAGGAGATATCAAGGGACTAGCGTCACGCAAATACAAACTATTACACTCACAACAAGAAGGTAAGAAACGTTCAGCCATATTGGCCAAAAAGAACCTTAATATCTTTCTAAAGTCTAATTACAGCACGACCGACTTAACGGTGGCCCTGTGTGAAGGCAGTGACGGTCAAAAACCACTCCTCATCGCATCAGCTTACATGGCGCATGACAGGGAATCACCGCCGTCGGAACTTCAAACACTAGTGGATGATGCTTCGACAAAAAAGCACAACCTTGTGGTTGGAGGTGACGCAAACGCTCATCACAAGATCTGGGGCAGTAAAGATGTCAATACAAGGGGTGAGTTACTACTTAATTACATTTTATGCTCCAACTTATCAATAGCTAATCGGGGTAATGGATCAACGTATATAGGCCCGACCAGTGAAAATGTTCTGGACATCACCCTCTACTCAGACAATGATACCTGTATCCTTGACAATTGGATGGTGTTAGAGAAACCATCAATGTCAGACCACAGGTACATAAGGTTTGATATAAACTTTAAATCTAATAGTACTCCCAAACCATTCAGAAATCCGGTTAAAACAAACTGGGATCTGTATGTGGAACTGGGTGAGCTAAAACTCGCAAACAAATCTCCTGTAGCT
>OZ010649.1:28238067-28276067 GCA_963932195.1 Empis livida | reverse complement strand
ACCCAAATAACGGGAAAAAAGAAAAAAAAAGTTATTTGAAATAAATGTTTTTGTCCTTATTTTGGTTTTCTGTTTTTGTCCTTATTTTGCACCCAAATAACGGGAAAAAATTAAAAAAAAGTTATCTGTAATATTTTGGTTTTCTGTTTTTGTCCTTATTTTTCACCCAAATAACGGGAAAAAATAAAAAAAAAGTTATTTGAAATATTTTGGTTTTCTGTTTTTGTCCTTATTTTGCACCCAAATAACGGGAAAAAATTAAAAAAAAGTTATCTGTAATATTTTGGTTTTCTGTTTTTGTCCTTATTTTTCACCCAAATAACGGGAAAAAATAAAAAAAAAGTTATTTGAAATATTTTGGTTTTCTGGTTTTGTCCTTATTTTGCACCCAAATAACCGGAAAAGAGAAAAAAAAAGTTATTTGAAATAGTTTGGTTTTCTGTTTTTGTCCTTATTTTTGCAACCAAATACCGGGAAAAAATAAAAAAAAAAGTTATTTGAAATATTTTGGTTTTCTGTTTTTGTCCTTATTTTGCAACCAAATACCGGGAAAAAATAAAAAAAAAGTTATTTGAAATATTTTGGTTTTCTGTTTTTGTCTTTATCTTGCACCCAAATAACGGGAAAAAAGAAAAAAAAGTTATTTGAAATAATTTGGTTTTCTGTTTTTGTCCTTATTTTGCACCCAAATAACGGGAAAAAAGAAAAAAAAAGTTAATTTAAATATTTTGGTTTTCTGTTTTTGTCCTTATTTTGCACCAAAATAACTGGAAAAAATAAAAAAAAAGTTATCTGAAATATTTTGGTTTTCTGTTTTTGTCCTTATTTTGCACCCAAATAACGGGAAAAAAGAAAAAAAAGTTATTTGAAATATTTTGGTTTTCTGTTTTTGTCCTTATTTTGCACCCAAATAACGGGAAAAAATAAAAAAAAAGTTATTTGAAATATTTTGGTTTTCTGGTTTTGTCCTTATTTTGCACCCAAATAACGGGAAAAAAGAAAAAAAAAGTTATTTGAAATAGTTTGGTTTTCTGTTTTTGTCCTTATTTTGCAACCAAATACCGGGAAAAAATAAAAAAAAAAGTTATTTGAAATATTTTGGTTTTCTGTTTTTGTCCTTATTTTGCAACCAAATACCGGGAAAAAATAAAAAAAAAGTTATTTGAAATATTTTGGTTTTCTGTTTTTGTCTTTATCTTGAACCCAAATAACGCGATAAAAGAAAAAAAAGTTATTTGAAATAATTTGGTTTTCTGTTTTTGTCCTTATTTTGCACCCAAATAACGGGAAAAAAGAAAAAAAAAGTTAATTTAAATATTTTGGTTTTCTGTTTTTGTCCTTATTTTGCACCAAAATAACTGGAAAAAATAAAAAAAAAGTTATCTGAAATATTTTGGTTTTCTGTTTTTGTCCTTATTTTGCACCCAAATAACGGGAAAAAAGAAAAAAAGTTATTTGAAATATTTTGGTTTTCTGTTTTTGTCCTTATTTTGGACCCAAATAACGGGAAAAAATAAAAAAAAAGTTATTTGAAATATTTTGGTTTTCTGGTTTTGTCCTTATTTTGCACCCAAATAACGGGAAAAAAGAAAAAAAAAGTTATTTGAAATATTTTGGTTTTCTGTTTTTGTCCTTATTTTGCAACAAAATACCGGGAAAAAATAAAAAAAAAGTTATTTGAAATATTTTGGTTTTCTGTTTTTGTCCTTATTTTGCAACCAAATACCGGGAAAAAATAAAAAAAAAGTTATTTGAAATATTTTGGTTTTCTGTTTTTGTCTTTATCTTGCACCCAAATAACGGTAAAAAAGAAAAAAAAGGTATTTGAAATATTTTGGTTTTTTGTTTTTGTCCTTATTTTGCACCCAAATAACGGGAAAAAAGAAAAAATAAGTTAATTTAAATATTTTGGTTTTCTGTTTTTGTCCTTATTTTGCACCCAAATAACCGGAAAAGAGAAAAAAAAAGTTATTTGAAATAGTTTGGTTTTCTGTTTTTGTCCTTATTTTGCAACCAAATACCGGGAAAAAATAAAAAAAAAAGTTATTTGAAATATTTTGGTTTTCTGTTTTTGTCCTTATTTTGCAACCAAATACCGGGAAAAATAAAAAAAAAATTATTTGAAATATTTTGGTTTTCTGTTTTTGTCTTTATCTTGCACCAAATAACGGGAAAAAAGAAAAAAAAGTTATTTGAAATATTTTGGTTTTCTGTTTTTGTCTTTATCTTGCACCCAAATAACGGGAAAAAATAAAAAAAAAGTTATTTGAAATATTTTGGTTTTCTGTTTTTGTCCGTATTTTGCACCCAAATAACGGGAAAAAAGAAAAAAAAAGTTATTTGAAATATTGTGGCTTTCTGTTTTTGTCCTTATTTTGCACCTATATAACGGGAAAAAATAAAAAAAAAGTTATCTGAAATATTTTGGTTTTCTGGTTTTGTCCTTATTTTGCACCCAAATAACGGGAAAAAATAAAAAAAAAGTTATCTGAAATATTTTGGTTTTCTGGTTTTGTCCTTATTTTGCACCCAAATAACGGGAAAAAATAAAAAAAAAGTTATTTGAAATATTTTGGTTTTCTGTTGTGTCCTTATTTTGCACCCAAATAACGCGAAAAAAGAAAAAAAAAGTTATTTGAAATATTGTGGCTTTCTGTTTTTGTCCTTATTTTGCACCTGTATAACGGGAAAAAGTTAAAAAAAAGTTATCTGAAATATTTTGGTTTTCTGTTTTTGTCCTTATTTTGCACCCAAATAACGGGAAAAAATAAAAAAAAACTTATTTGAAATATTTTGGTTTTCTGTTTTTGTCCTTATTTTGCACCCAAATAATGGGACAAAAAAAAAAAAAGTTATTTGAAATATTTTGGTTTTCTGTTTTTGTCCTTATTTTGCAACCAAATACCGGGAAAAAATAAAAAAAAAGTTATTTGAAATATTTTGGTTTTCTGTTTTTGTCCTTATTTTGCACCAAAATAACGGGAAAAAATAAAAACAAAGTTATTTGAAATATTTTGGTTTTCTGTTTTTGTCTTTATTTTGCACCCCAATAACGGGAAAAAAGAAAAAAAAAAGGTATCTGAAATATTTTGGTTTTGTTTTTGTCCTTATTTTGCACCCAAATAACGGGAAAAAAGAAAAAAAAGTTATCTGAAATATTTTGGTTGTCTGTTTTTGTCCTTATTTTGCACCTAAATAACGGGAAAAAATAAAAAAAAAGTTATCTGAAATATTTTGGTTTTCGGTTTTTGTCCTTATTTTGCACTCAAATAACGGGAAAAATAAAAAAAAAGTTATCTGAAATATTTTGGTGTTCTGTTTTTGTCCTTATTTTGCACCTAAATAACGGGAAAAAAGAAAAAAAAAGTTATCTGAAATATTTTGGTTTTCTGTTTTTTGTCCTTATTTTGCACCCAAGTAGCGGAAAAAAAGAAAAAAATAGTTATTTGAAATATTTTGGTTTTCTGTTTTTGTCCTTATTTTGCACCCAAATACCGGGAAAAAAGAAAAAAAAGTTATTTCAAATATTTTGGTTTTCTGGTTTAGTCCTTATTTGGCACCCAAATAACGGCAAAAAAGAAAAAAAAAGTTATTTGAAATATTTTGGTATTCTGTTTTGTCCTTATTTTGCACTCAAATAACGGGAAAAAAGAAAAAAAAAGTTAATTGAAATATTTTGGTTTTCTGTTTTTGTCCTTATTTTGCACCCAAATAACGGGAAAAAAGAAAAAAAAAGTTATCTGAAATATTTTGGTTTCTGTTTTTGTCCTTATTTTGCACGCAAATAAGGGAAAAAAATAAAAAAAAAGTTATTTGAAATATTTTGGTTTTCTGTTTTTGTCCTTATTTTGCACCCAAATAACGGGAAAAAATAAAAAAAAGTTATCTGAAATATTTTGGTTTTGTTTTTGTCCTTATTTTGCACCCAAATAACGGGAAAAAAGAAAAAAAAAGTAATTTGAAATATTTTGGTTTTCTGTTTTTGTCCTTATTTTGCACCCAAATAACGGGAAAAAAGAAAAAAATAGTTATTTGAAATATTTTGGTTTTCTGTTTTTGTTCTTATTTTGCACCCAAATAACGGGAAAAAATAAAAAAAAAGTTATTTGAAATATATTGGTTTTCTGTTTTTGTCCTTATTTTCCACCCAAATAACAGGAAAAAAGAAAAAAAAAGTTCTTTGAAATATTTTGGTTTTCTTTTTTGTCCTTATTTTGCACCTAAATACCGGGAAAAAGAAAAATAAAGTTATCTGAAATATTTTGGTTTTCTGTTTTGGTCCTTATTTTGCACCCAAATAACGGGAAAAAAGAAAAAAATAGTTATTTGAAATATTTTGGTTTTCTGTTTTTGTTCTTATTTTGCACCCAAATAACGGGAAAAAGAAAAAAAGTTATCTGAAAAATTTTGGTTTTCTGTTTTTGTCCTTATTTTGCACCCAAATAACGGGAAAAAAGAAAAAAAAAGTTATTTGAAATAAATGTTTTTGTCCTTATTTTGGTTTTCTGTTTTTGTCCTTATTTTGCACCCAAATAACGGGAAAAAATTAAAAAAAAGTTATCTGTAATATTTTGGTTTTCTGTTTTTGTCCTTATTTTTCACCCAAATAACGGGAAAAAATAAAAAAAAAGTTATTTGAAATATTTTGGTTTTCTGGTTTTGTCCTTATTTTGCACCCAAATAACCGGAAAAGAGAAAAAAAAAGTTATTTGAAATAGTTTGGTTTTCTGTTTTTGTCCTTATTTTGCAACCAAATACCGGGAAAAAATAAAAAAAAAAGTTATTTGAAATATTTTGGTTTTCTGTTTTTGTCCTTATTTTGCAACCAAATACCGGGAAAAAATAAAAAAAAAGTTATTTGAAATATTTTGGTTTTCTGTTTTTGTCTTTATCTTGCACCCAAATAACGGGAAAAAAGAAAAAAAAGTTATTTGAAATAATTTGGTTTTCTGTTTTTGTCCTTATTTTGCACCCAAATAACGGGAAAAAAGAAAAAAAAAGTTAATTTAAATATTTTGGTTTTCTGTTTTTGTCCTTATTTTGCACCAAAATAACTGGAAAAAATAAAAAAAAAGTTATCTGAAATATTTTGGTTTTCTGTTTTTGTCCTTATTTTGCACCCAAATAACGGGAAAAAAGAAAAAAAAGTTATTTGAAATATTTTGGTTTTCTGTTTTTGTCCTTATTTTGCACCCAAATAAAGGGAAAAAATAAAAAAAAAGTTATTTGAAATATTTTGGTTTTCTGGTTTTGTCCTTATTTTGCACCCAAATAACGGGAAAAAAGAAAAAAAAAGTTATTTGAAATAGTTTGGTTTTCTGTTTTTGTCCTTATTTTGCAACCAAATACCGGGAAAAAATAAAAAAAAAAGTTATTTGAAATATTTTGGTTTTCTGTTTTTGTCCTTATTTTGCAACCAAATACCGGGAAAAAATAAAAAAAAAGTTATTTGAAATATTTTGGTTTTCTGTTTTTGTCTTTATCTTGAACCCAAATAACGCGATAAAAGAAAAAAAAGTTATTTGAAATAATTTGGTTTTCTGTTTTTGTCCTTATTTTGCACCCAAATAACGGGAAAAAAGAAAAAAAAAGTTAATTTAAATATTTTGGTTTTCTGTTTTTGTCCTTATTTTGCACCAAAATAACTGGAAAAAATAAAAAAAAAGTTATCTGAAATATTTTGGTTTTCTGTTTTTGTCCTTATTTTGCACCCAAATAACGGGAAAAAAGAAAAAAAGTTATTTGAAATATTTTGGTTTTCTGTTTTTGTCCTTATTTTGGACCCAAATAACGGGAAAAAATAAAAAAAAAGTTATTTGAAATATTTTGGTTTTCTGGTTTTGTCCTTATTTTGCACCCAAATAACGGGAAAAAAAAAAAAAAAGTTATTTGAAATAGTTTGGTTTTCTGTTTTTGTCCTTATTTTGCAACCAAATACCGGGAAAAAATAAAAAAAAAGTTATTTGAAATATTTTGGTTTTCTGTTTTTGTCCTTATTTTGCAACCAAATACCGGGAAAAAATAAAAAAAAAGTTATTTGAAATATTTTGGTTTTCTGTTTTTGTCTTTATCTTGCACCCAAATAACGGTAAAAAAGAAAAAAAAGGTATTTGAAATATTTTGGTTTTTTGTTTTTGTCCTTATTTTGCACCCAAATAACGGGAAAAAAGAAAAAATAAGTTAATTTAAATATTTTGGTTTTCTGTTTTTGTCCTTATTTTGCACCCAAATAACGGGAAAAAATAAAAAAAAGTTATCTGAAATATTTTGGTTTTCTGTTTTTGTCCTTATTTTGCACCCAAATAACGGGAAAAAGAAAAAAACAGTTATCTGAAATATTTTGGTTTTCTGTTTTTGTCCTTATTTTCCCAAATAACGGGAAAAAAGAAAAAAAAAGTTATTTGAAATATTTAGGTTTTCTGTTTTTGTCCTTATTTTGCACCCAAAAAACGGGAAAAAATAAAAAAAAAGTTATTTGAAATATTTTGGTTTTCTGTTTTTGTCCGTATTTTGCACCCAAATAACGGGAAAAAAGAAAAAAAAAGTTATTTGAAATATTGTGGCTTTCTGTTTTTGTCCTTATTTTGCACCTATATAACGGGAAAAAATAAAAAAAAAGTTATCTGAAATATTTTGGTTTTCTGGTTTTGTCCTTATTTTGCACCCAAATAACGGGAAAAAATAAAAAAAAAGTTATCTGAAATATTTTGGTTTTCTGGTTTTGTCCTTATTTTGCACCCAAATAACTGGAAAAAATAAAAAAAAAGTTATTTGAAATATTTTGGTTTTCTGTTGTGTCCTTATTTTGCACCCAAATAACGCGAAAAAAGAAAAAAAAAGTTATTTGAAATATTGTGGCTTTCTGTTTTTGTCCTTATTTTGCACCTATATAACGGGAAAAAGTTAAAAAAAAGTTATCTGAAATATTTTGGTTTTCTGTTTTTGTCCTTATTTTGCACCCAAATAACGGGAAAAAATAAAAAAAAACTTATTTGAAATATTTTGGTTTTCTGTTTTTGTCCTTATTTTGCACCCAAATAATGGGACAAAAAAAAAAAAAAGTTATTTGAAATATTTTGGTTTTCTGTTTTTGTCCTTATTTTGCAACCAAATACCGGGAAAAAATAAAAAAAAAGTTATTTGAAATATTTTGGTTTTCTGATTTTGTCCTTATTTTGCACCAAAATAACGGGAAAAAATAAAAACAAAGTTATTTGAAATATTTTGGTTTTCTGTTTTTGTCTTTATTTTGCACCCCAATAACGGGAAAAAAGAAAAAAAAAGGTATCTGAAATATTTTGGTTTTGTTTTTGTCCTTATTTTGCACCCAAATAACGGGAAAAAAGAAAAAAAAGTTATCTGAAATATTTTGGTTGTCTGTTTTTGTCCTTATTTTGCACCTAAATAGCGGGAAAAAATAAAAAAAAAGTTATCTGAAATATTTTGGTTTTCGGTTTTTGTCCTTATTTTGCACTCAAATAACGGGAAAAATAAAAAAAAAGTTATCTGAAATATTTTGGTGTTCTGTTTTTGTCCTTATTTTGCACCTAAATAACGGGAAAAAAGAAAAAAAAAGTTATCTGAAATATTTTGGTTTTCTGTTTTTGTCCTTATTTTGCACCCAAGTAGCGGAAAAAAAGAAAAAAATAGTTATTTGAAATATTTTGGTTTTCTGTTTTTGTCCTTATTTTGCACCCAAATACCGGGAAAAAAGAAAAAAAAGTTATTTCAAATATTTTGGTTTTCTGGTTTAGTCCTTATTTGGCACCCAAATAACGGCAAAAAAGAAAAAAAAAGTTATTTGAAATATTTTGGTATTCTGTTTTGTCCTTATTTTGCACTCAAATAACGGGAAAAAAGAAAAAAAAAGTTAATTGAAATATTTTGGTTTTCTGTTTTTGTCCTTATTTTGCACCCAAATAACGGGAAAAAAGAAAAAAAAAGTTATCTGAAATATTTTGGTTTCTGTTTTTGTCCTTATTTTGCACGCAAATAAGGGAAAAAAATAAAAAAAAAGTTATTTGAAATATTTTGGTTTTCTGTTTTTGTCCTTATTTTGCACCCAAATAACGGGAAAAAATAAAAAAAAGTTATTTGAAATATTTTGGTTTTCTGTTTTGTCCTTATTTTGTACCCCAAATAACGGGGAAAAAGAAAAAAAAAGTTATTTGAAATATTTTGGTTTTCTGTTTTTGTCCTTATTTATAAATAATTTGGTTTTCCGTTTTTTGTCCTTATTTTGCACCCAAATAACGGGAAAAAATAAAAAAAAAGTTATTTGAAATATTTTGGTTTTCTGTTTTTATCTTTATTTTGCACCCAAATAACGGGAAATAATAAAAAAAAAGTTATTTGAAATATTTTGGTTTTCTGTTTTTGTCCTTATTTTGCACCAAAATAACGGGAAGAAATAAAAAAAAAGTTATTTGAAATATATTGGTTTTCTGTTTTTGTCCTTATTTTGCACCCAAATAACGGGAAAAAAGAAAAGAAAAGTTATTTGAAATATTTTGGTTTTCTGTTTTTGTCCTTATTTTGCACCCAAATACCGGGAAAAAATAAAAAAAAAGTTATTTGAAATATTTTGGTTTTCTGTTTTTGTCCTTATTTTGCACCCAAATAACGGGAAAAAAGAAAAAAAAAGTTATCTGAAATATTTTGGTTTTATGTTTTTGTCCTTATTTTGCACCCAAATAACGGGAAAAAATAAAAAAAAGTTATCTGAAATATTTTGGTTTTCTGTTTTTGTCCTTATTTTGCACCCAAATAACGGGAAAAAAGAAAAACAAAATTATTTGAAATATTTTGGTTTTCTGTTTTTGTCCTTATTTTCCACCCAAATAACAGGAAAAAAGAAAAAAAAAGTTATTTGAAATATTTTGGTTTTCTTTTTTGTCCTTATTTTGCACCTAAATAACGGGAAAAAAGAAAAAAAAAGTTATCTGAAATATTTTGGTTTTCTGTTTTTATCCTTATTTTGCACCCAAATAACGGGAAAAAAGAAAAAAATAGTTATTTGAAATATTTTGGTTTTCTGTTTTTGTTCTTATTTTGCACCCAAATAACGGGAAAAAGAAAAAAAAGTTATCTGAAATATTTTGGTTTTCTGTTTTTGTCCTTATTTTGCACCCAAATAACGAGAAAAAAGAAAAAAAAAGTTATTTGAAATATTTTGGTTTTCTGTTTTTGTCCTTATTTTGCACCCAAATAACGGGAAAAAATTTAAAAAAAGTTATCTGAAATATTTTGGTTTTCTGTTTTTGTCCTTATTTTGCACCCAAATAACGGGAAAAAATAAAAAAAAAGTTATTTGAAATATTTTGGTTTTCTGGTTTTGTCCTTATTTTGCACCCAAATAACCGGAAAAAAGAAAAAAAAAGTTATTTGAAATAGTTTGGTTTTCTGTTTTTGTCCTTATTTTGCAACCAAATACCGGGAAAAAATAAAAAAAAAGTTATTTGAAATATTTTGGTTTTCTGTTTTTGTCCTTATTTTGCAACCAAATACCGGGAAAAAATAAAAAAAAAGTTATTTGAAATATTTTGATTTTCTGTTTTTGTCTTTATCTTGCACCCAAATAACGGGAAAAAAGAAAAAAAAGTTATTTGAAATAATTTGGTTTTCTGTTTTTGTCCTTATTTTGCACCCAAATAACGGGCAAAATGAAAAAAAAAGTTAATTTAAATATTTTGGTTTTCTGTTTTTGTCCTTATTTTGCACCAAAATAACTGGAAAAAATAAAAAAAAAGTTATCTGAAATATTTTGGTTTTCTGTTTTTGTCCTTATTTTGCACCCAAATAACGGGCAAAATGAAAAAAAAAGTTAATTTAAATATTTTGGTTTTCTGTTTTTGTCCTTATTTTGCACCAAAATAACTGGAAAAAAGAAAAAAAAAGTTATCTGAAATATTTTGGTTTTCTGTTTTTGTCATTATTTTGCACCCAAAAAACGGGAAAAAATAAAAAAAAACTTAATTGAAATATTTTGGTTTTCTGTTTTTGTCCTTATTTTGCACCCAAATAACGGGAAAAAAGAAAAAAAAAGTTATTTGAAATAATTTGGTTTTCTGTTTTTGTCCTTATTTTGCAACCAAATACCGGGAAAAAATAAAAAAAAAGTTATTTGAAATATTTTGGTTTTCTGTTTTTGTCTTTATCTTGCACCCAAATAACGGTAAAAAAGAAAAAAAAGGTATTTGAAATATTTTGGTTTTTTGTTTTTGTCCTTATTTTGCAACCAAATACCGGGAAAAAATAAAAAAAAAGTTATTTGAAATATTTTGGTTTTCTGTTCTTGTCCTTATTTTGCAACTAAATAACGGGAAAAAAGAAAAAAAAGGTATTTGAAATATTTTGGTTTTTTGTTTTTGTCCTTATTTTGCACCCAAATAACGGGGAAAAAGAAAAAATAAGTTAATTTAAATATTTTGGTTTTCTGTTTTTGTCCTTATTTTGCACCCAAATAACGGGAAAAAAGAAAAAAAAAGTTATTTGAAATATTTTGGTTTTCTGTTTTTGTCCTTATTTATAAATAATTTGGTTTTCCGTTTTTTGTCCTTATTTTGCACCCAAATAACGGGAAATAATAAAAAAAAAGTTATTTGAAATATTTTGGTTTTCTGTTTTTGTCCTTATTTTGCACCAAAATAACGGGAAGAAATAAAAAAAAAGTTATTTGAAATATATTGGTTTTCTGTTTTTGTCCTTATTTTGCACCCAAATAACGGGAAAAAAGAAAAGAAAAGTTATTTGAAATATTTTGGTTTTCTGTTTTTGTCCTTATTTTGCACCCAAATACCGGGAAAAAGAAAAAAAAAGTTATTTGAAATATTTTGGTTTTCTGTTTTTGTCCTTATTTTGCACCCAAATAACGGGAAAAAAGAAAAAAAAAGTTATCTGAAATATTTTGGTTTTATGTTTTTGTCCTTATTTTGCACCCAAATAACGGCAAAAAAGAAAAAAAAGTTATTTGAAATATTTTGGTTTTCTGTTTTTGTCCTTAATTTCCACCCAAATAAGAGGAAAAAAGAAAAAAAAAGTTATTTGAAATATTTTGGTTTTCTTTTTTGTCCTTATTTTGCACCTAAATAACGGGAAAAAAGAAAAAAAAAGTTATCTGAAATATTTTGGTTTTCTGTTTTTATCCTTATTTTGCACCCAAATAACGGGAAAGAAGAAAAAAATAGTTATTTGAAATATTTTGGTTTTCTGTTTTTGTTCTTATTTTGCACCCAAATAACGGGAAAAAGAAAAAAAAGTTATCTGAAATATTTTGGTTTTCTGTTTTTGTCCTTATTTTGCACCCAAATAACGGGAAAAAAGAAAAAAAAAGTTATTTGAAATATTTTGGTTTTCTGTTTTTGTCCTTATTTTGCACCCAAATAACGGGAAAAAATTTAAAAAAAGTTATCTGAAATATTTTGGTTTTCTGTTTTTGTCCTTATTTTGCACCCAACTAACGGGAAAAATAAAAAAAAAGTTATTTGAAATATTTTGGTTTTCTGGTTTTGTCCTTATTTTGCACCCAAATAACCGGAAAAAAGAAAAAAAAAGTTATTTGAAATAGTTTGGTTTTCTGTTTTTGTCCTTATTTTGCAACAAAATACCGGGAAAAAATAAAAAAAAAGTTATTTGAAATATTTTGGTTTTCTGTTTTTGTCCTTATTTTGCAACCAAATACCGGGAAAAAATAAAAAAAAAGTTATTTGAAATATTTTGGTTTTCTGTTTTTGTCCTTATTTATAAATAATTTGGTTTTCCGTTTTTTGTCCTTATTTTGCACCCAAATAACGGGAAAAAAGAAAAAAAAAGTTAATTTAAATATTTTGGTTTTCTGTTTTTGTCCTTATTTTGCACCAAAATAACTGGAAAAAATAAAAAAAAAGTTATCTGAAATATTTTGGTTTTCTGTTTTTGTCCTTATTTTGCACCCAAATAACGGGAAAAAGAAAAAAAAAGTTATCTGAAATATTTTGGTTTTCTGTTTTTGTCCTTATTTTGCACCCAAATAACGGGAGAAAATTAAAAAAAAGTTATCTGAAATATTTTAGTTTTCTGTTTTTGTCATTATTTTGCACCCAAAAAACGGGAAAAGATAAAAAAAAACTTATTTGAAATATTTTGGTTTTCTGTTTTTGTCCTTATTTTGCACCCAAATAACGGGAAAAAAGAAAAACAAAGTTATTTGAAATATTTTGGTTTTCTGTTTTTGTCCTTATTTTGCAACCAAATACCGGGAAAAAATAAAAAAAAAGTTATTTGAAATATTTTGGTTTTCTGTTTTTGTCTTTATCTTGCACCCAAATAACGGTACAAAAGAAAAAAAAGGTATTTGAAATATTTTGGTTTTTTGTTTTTGTCCTTATTTTGCAACCAAATACCGGGAAAAAATAAAAAAAAAGTTATTTGAAATATTTTGGTTTTCTGTTCTTGTCCTTATTTTGCAACCAAATACCGGGAAAAAATAAAAAAAAAGTTATTTGAAATATTTTGGTTATCTGTTTTTGTCCTTATTTTGCAACCAAATACCGGGAAAAAATAAAAAAAAAGTTATTTGAAATATTTTGGTTTTCTGTTTTTGTCTTTATCTTGCACCCAAATAACGGTAAAAAAGAAAAAAAAGGTATTTGAAATATTTTGGTTTTTTGTTTTTGTCCTTATTTTGCACCCAAATAACGGGAAAAAATAAAAAAAAAGTTATTTGAAATATTTTGGTTTTCTGTTTTTGTCCTTATTTTGCAACCAAATACCGGGAAAAAATAAAAAAAAAGTTATTTGAAATATTTTGGTTTTCTGTTTTTGTCCTTATTTTGCAACCAAATACCGGGAAAAAATAAAAAAAAAGTTATTTGAAATATTTTGGTTTTCTGTTTTTGTCTTTATCTTGCACCCAAATAACGGTAAAAAAGAAAAAAAAGGTATTTGAAATATTTTGGTTTTTTGTTTTTGTCCTTATTTTGCACCCAAATAACGGGAAAAAAGAAAAAAAAAGTTATTTGAAATATTTTGGTTTTCTGTTTTTGTCCTTGTTTTGCACCCAAATAACGGGAAAAAATTAAAAAAGAGTTATCTGAAATATTTTGGTTTTCTGTTTTTGTCTTTATTTTGCACCCAAATAACGGGAAAAAATAAAAAAAAAAGTTATTTGAAATATTTTGGTTTTCTGTTTTTGTCTTTATCTTGCACCCAAATAACGGTAAAAAAGAAAAAAAAGGTATTTGAAATATTTTGGTTTTTTGTTTTTGTCCTTATTTTGCACCCAAATACCGGGAAAAAAGAAAAAAAAGTTATTTCGAATATTTTGGTTTTCTGGTTTAGTCCTTATTTTGCACCCAAATAACGGCAAAAAAGAAAAAAAAAGTTATTTGAAATATTTTGGTATTCTGTTTTGTCCTTATTTTGCACTCAAATAACGGGAAAAAAGAAAAAAAAAGTTAATTGAAATATTTTGGTTTTCTGTTTTTGTCCTTATTTTGCACCCAAATAACGGGAAAAAAGAAAAAAAAAGTTATCTGAAATATTTTGGTTTCTGTTTTTGTCCTTATTTTGCACGCAAATAACGGAAAAAAATAAAAAAAAAGTTATTTGAAATATTTTGGTTTTCTATTTTTGTCCTTATTTTGCACCCAAATAACGGGAAAAATAAAAAAAAGTTATTTGAAATATTTTGGTTTTCTGTTTTGTCCTTATTTTGTACCCCAAATAACGGGAAAAAAGAAAAAAAAAGTTATTTGAAATATTTTGGTTTGCTGTTTTTGTCCTTAATTATAAATAATTTGGTTTTCCGTTCTTTGTCCTTATTTTGCACCCAAATAACGGGAAATAATAAAAAAAAAGTTATTTGAAATATTTTGGTTTTCTGTTTTTGTCCTTATTTTGCACCAAAATAACGGGAAGAAATAAAAAAAAAGTTATTTGAAATATATTGGTTTTCTGTTTTTGTCCTTATTTTGCACCCAAATAACGGGAAAAAAGAAAAGACAAGTTATTTGAAATATTTTGGTTTTCTGTTTTTGTCCTTATTTTGCACCCAAATAACGGGAAAAAAGAAAAAAAAAGTTATCTGAAATATTTTGGTTTTATGTTTTTGTCCTTATTTTGCACCCAAATAACGGGAAAAAATAAAAAAAAGTTATCTGAAATATTTTGGTTTTCTGTTTTTGTCCTTATTTTGCACCCAAATAACGGGAAAAAAGAAAAAAAAAGTTATTTGAAATATTTTGGTTTTCTGTTTTTGTCCTTATTTTTTACCCAAATAACAGGAAAAAAGAAAAAAAAAGTTATTTGAAATATTTTGGTTTTCTTTTTTGTCCTTATTTTGCACCTAAATAACGGGAAAAAAGAAAAAAAAAGTTATCTGAAATATTTTGGTTTTCTGTTTTTATCCTTATTTTGCACCCAAATAACGGGAAAAAAGACAAAAATAGTTATTTGAAATATTTTGGTTTTCTGTTTTTGTTCTTATTTTGCACCCAAATAATGGGAAAAAGAAAAAGAAGTTATCTGAAATATTTTGGTTTTCTGTTTTTGTCCTTATTTTGCACCCAAATAACGGGAAAAAAGAAAAAAAAAGTTATTTGAAATATTTTGGTTTTCTGTTTTTGTCCTTATTTTGCACCCAAATAACGGGAAAAAATTTAAAAAAAGTTATCTGAAATATTTTGGTTTTCTGTTTTTGTCCTTATTTTGCACCTAAATAACGGGAAAAAATAAAAAAAAAGTTATTTGAAATATTTTGGTTTTCTGGTTTTGTCCTTATTTTGCACCCAAATAACCGGAAAAAAGAAAAAAAAAGTTATTTGAAATAGTTTGGTTTTCTGTTTTTGTCCTTATTTTGCAACCAAATACCGGGAAAAAATAAAAAAAAAGTTATTTGAAATATTTTGGTTTTCTGCTTTTGTGCTTATTTTGCAACCAAATACCGGGAAAAAATAAAAAAAAAGTTATTTGAAATATTTTGGTTTTCTGTTTTTGTCTTTATCTTGCACCCAAATAACGGGAAAAAAGAAAAAAAAGTTATTTGAAATAATTTGGTTTTCTGTTTTTGTCCTTATTTTGCACCCAAATAACGGGAAAAAAGAAAAAAAAAGTTAATTTAAATATTTTGGTTTTCTGTTTTTGTCGTTATTTTGCACCAAAATAACTGGAAAAAATAAAAAAAAAGTTATCTGAAATATTTTGGTTTTCTGTTTTTGTCCTTATTTTGCACCCAAATAACGGGAAAAAGAAAAAAAAAGTTATCTGAAATATTTTGGTTTTCTGTTTTTGTCCTTATTTTGCACCCAAATAACGGGAGAAAATTAAAAAAAAGTTATCTGAAATATTTTGGTTTTCTGTTTTTGTCATTATTTTGCACCCAAAAAACGGGAAAAAATAAAAAAAAACTTATTTGAAATATTTTGGTTTTCTGTTTTTGTCCTTATTTTGCACCCAAATAACGGGAAAAAAGAAAAAAAAAGTTATTTGAAATATTTTGGTTTTCTGTTTTTGTCCTTATTTTGCAACCAAATACCGGGAAAAAATAAAAAAAAAGTTATTTGAAATATTTTGGTTTTCTGTTTTTGTCTTTATCTTGCACCCAAATAACGGTAAAAAAGAAAAAAAAGGTATTTGAAATATTTTGGTTTTTTGTTTTTGTCCTTATTTTGCAACCAAATACCGGGAAAAAAAAAAAAAAAGTTATTTGAGATATTTTGGTTTTCTGTTCTTGTCCTTATTTTGCAACCAAATACCGGGAAAAAATAAAAAAAAGTTATTTGAAATATTTTGGTTATCTGTTTTTGTCTTTATCTTGCACCAAAATAACGGTAAAAAAGAAAAAAAAGGTATTTGAAATATTTTGGTTTTTTGTTTTTGTCCTTATTTTGCACCCAAATAACGGGGAAAAAGAAAAAATAAGTTAATTTAAATATTTGGGTTTTCTGTTTTTGTCCTTATTTTGCACCCAAATAACGGGAAAAAAGAAAAAAAAAGTTATTTGAAATATTTTGGTTTTCTGTTTTTGTCCTTATTTTGCACCCAAATAACGGGAAAAAATTAAAAAAGAGTTATCTGAAATATTTTGGTTTTCTGTTTTTGTCCTTATTTTGCACCCAAATAACGGGAAAAAATAAAAAAAAAGTTATTTGAAATATTTTGGTTTTCTGTTTTTGTCTTTATCTTGCACCCAAATAACGGTAAAAAAGAAAAAAAAGGTATTTGAAATATTTTGGTTTTTTGTTTTTGTCCTTATTTTGCACCCAAATAACGGGAAAAAAGAAAAAATAAGTTAATTTAAATATTTTGGTTTTCTGTTTTTGTCCTTATTTTGCACCCAAATAACGGGAAAAAATAAAAAAAAATTAACTGAAATATTTTGGTTTTCTGTTTTTGTCCTTATTTTGCACCCAAATAACGGGAAAAAGAAAAAAACAGTTATCTGAAATATTTTGGTTTTCTGTTTTTGTCCTTATTTTGCACCCAAATAACGGGAAAAAAGAAAAAAAAAGTTATTTGAAATATTTAGGTTTTCTGTTTTTGTCCTTATTTTGCACCCAAATAACGGGAAAAAATAAAAAAAAAGTTATTTGAAATATTTTGGTTTTCTGTTTTTGTCCGTATTTTGCACCCAAATAACGGGAAAAAAGAAAAAAAAAGTTATTTGAAATATTGTGGCTTTCTGTTTTTGTCCTTATTTTGCACCTATATAACGGGAAAAAATAAAAAAAAAGTGTTCTGAAATATTTTGGTTTTCTGGTTTTGTCCTTATTTTGCACCAAAATAACGGGAAAAAATAAAAAAAAAGTTATTTGAAATATTTTGGTTTTCTGTTTTTGTCCTTATTTTGCACCCAAATAACGGGAAAAAAGAAAAAAAAAGTTATTTGAAATATTTTGGTTTTCTGTTTTTGTCCTTATTTTGCAACCAAATACCGGGCAAAAATAAAAAAAAAGTTATTTGAAATATTTTGGTTTTCTGTTTTTGTCCTTATTTTGCACCCAACTAACGGAAAAAAAAAAAAAAGTTATTTGAAATATTTTGGTTTTCTGTTTTGTCCTTATTTTGCACCCAAATAACGCGAAAAAAGAAAAAAAAAGTTATTTGAAATATTGTGGCTTTCTGTTTTTGTCCTTATTTTCCACCTATATAACGGGAAAAAATTAAAAAAAAGTTATCTGAAATATTTTGGTTTTCTGTTTTTGTCCTTATTTTGCACCCAAATAACGGGAAAAAATAAAAAAAAACTTATTTGAAATATTTTGGTTTTCTGTTTTTGTCCTTATTTTGCACCCAAATAACGGGAAAAAAGAAAAAAAAAGTTATTTGAAATATTTTGGTTTTCTGTTTTTGTTCTTATTTTACAACCAAATACCGGGAAAAAATAAAAAAAAAGTTATTTGAAATATTTTGGTTTTCTGTTATTGTCCTTATTTTGCACCCAAATAACGTGAAAAAATAAAAAAAAAGTTATCTGAAATATTTTGGTTTTCTGTTTTTGTCCTTATTTTGCACCCCAATAACGGGAAAAAAGAAAAAAATGTTATCTGAAATATTTTGGTTGTCTGTTTTTGTCCTTATTTTGCACCTAAATAACGGGAAAAAATAAAAAAAAAGTTATCTGAAATATTTTGGTTTTCGGTTTTTGTCCTTCTTTTGCACTCAAATAACGGGAAAAATAAAAAAAAAGTTATCTGAAATATTTTGGTTTTCTGTTTTTGTCCTTATTTTGCAGCCAAGTAACGGGAAAAAAGAAAAAAATAGTTATTTGAAATATTTTGGTTTTCTGTTTTTGTCCTTATTTTGCACCCAAATACCGGGAAAAACGACAAAAAAGTTATTTAAAATATTTTGGTTTTCTGGTTTAGTCCTTATTTTGCACCCAAATAACGGCAAAAAAGAAAAAAAAAGTTATTTGAAATATTTTGGTATTCTGTTTTGTCCTTATTTTGCACTCAAATAACGGGAAAAAAGAAAAAAAAAGTTAATTGAAATATTTTGGTTTTCTGTTTTTGTCCTTATTTTGCACCCAAATAATGGGAAAAAATTAAAATAAAGTTATCTGAAATATTTTGGTTTTCTGTTTTTGTCCTTATTTTGCACCCAAATAACGGGAAAAAAGAAAAAAAAAGTTATCTGAAATATTTTGGTTTCTGTTTTTGTCCTTATTTTGCACTCAAATAACGGAAAAAAATAAAAAAAAAGTTATTTGAAATATTTTGGTTTTCTATTTTTGTCCTTATTTTGCACCCAAATAACGGGAAAAAATAAAAAAAAAAGTTATTTGAAATATTTTGGTTTTCTGTTTTTATCCTTATTTTGCACCCAAATAACGGGAAAAAATAAAAAAAAAGTTATTTGAAATATTTTGGTTTTCTGTTTTTGTTCTTATTTTGCAACCAAATACCGGGAAAAAATTAAAATAAAGTTATCTGAAATATTTTGGTTTTCTGTTTTTGTCCTTATTTTGCACCCAAATAACGGGAAAAAAGAAAAAAAAAGTTATCTGAAATATTTTGGTTTCTGTTTTTGTCCTTATTTTGCACCCAAATAACGGAAAACAATAAAAAAAAAGTTATTTGAAATATTTTGGTTTTCTGTTTTTGTCCTTATTTTGCACCCAAATACCGGGAAAAAATTAAAAAAAAGTGATTTGAAATATTTTGGTTTTCTGTTTTTGTCCTTATCTTGCACCCAAATAACGGGAAAAAAGAAAAAAAAGTTATTTGAAATATTTTGGTTTTCTGTTTTTGTCCTTATTTTGTACCCAAATAACGGGAAAGAAGAAAAAAAAAGTTATTTGAAATATTTTGGTTTTCTGTTTTTGTCCTTATTTTGCACCCGAATAACGGGGAAACATAAAAAAAAAGTTATTTGAAATATTTTGGTTTTCTGGTTTAGTCCTTATTTTGCACCCAAATAACGGGAAAAAAGAAAAAAAAAGTTATTTGAAATATTTTGGTTTTCTGTTTTTGTCCTTATTTTGCACCCAAATAACGGGAAAAAATAAAAAAAAAGTTATTTGAAATATATTGGTTTTCTGTTTTTGTCCTTATTTTGCACCCAAATAACGGGAAAAAATAAAAAAAAAAGTTATTTGAAATATTTTGGTTTTCTGTTTTTATCCTTATTTTGCACCCAAATAACGGGAAAAAATAAAAAAAAAGTTATTTGAAATATTTTGGTTTTCTGTTTTTGTCCTAATTTTGCACCCGAATAACGGGGAAAAATAAAAAAAAAGTTATTTGAAATATTTTGGTTTTCTGGTTTAGTCCTTATTTTGCACCCAAATAACGGGAAAAAAGAAAAAAAAAGTTATTTGAAATATTTTGGTTTTCTGTTTTTGTCCTTATTTTGCACCCAAATAACGGGAAAAAAGAAAAAAAAAGTTATCTGAAATATTTTGGTTTCTGTTTTTGTCCTTATTTTGCACCCAAATAACGGAAAAAAATAAAAAAAAAGTTATTTGAAATATTTTGGTTTTCTATTTTTGTCCTTATTTTGCACCCAAATAACGGGAAAAAATAAAAAAAAAGTTATTTGAAATATTTTGGTTTTCTGTTTTTGTCCTTATTTTGCACCCAAATAACGGGAAAAAATAAAAAAAAAAGTTATTTGAAATATTTTGGTTTTCTGTTTTTATCCTTATTTTGAACCCAAATAACGGGAAAAAATAAAAAAAAAGTTATTTGAAATATTTTGGTTTTCTGTTTTTGTCCTTATTTTGCACCCGAATAACGGGAAAGAAGAAAAAAAAAGTTATTTGAAATATTTTGGTTTTCTGTTTTTGTCCTTATTTTGTACCCAAATAACGGGAAAGAAGAAAAAAAAAGTTATTTGAAATATTTTGGTTTTCTGTTTTTGTCCTTATTTTGCACCCGAATAACGGGGAAAAATAAAAAAAAAGTTATTTGAAATATTTTGGTTTTCTGGTTTAGTCCTTATTTTGCACCCAAATAACGGGAAAAAAGAAAAAAAAAGTTATTTGAAATATTTTGGTTTTCTGTTTTTGTCCTTATTTTGTACCCAAATAACGGGAAAGAAGAAAAAAAAAGTTATTTGAAATATTTTGGTTTTCTGTTTTTGTCCTTATTTTGCACCCGAATAACGGGGAAAAATAAAAAAAAAGTTATTTGAAATATTTTGGTTTTCTGGTTTAGTCCTTATTTTGCACCCAAATAACGGGAAAAAAGAAAAAAAAAGTTATTTGAAATATTTTGGTTTTCTGTTTTTGTCCTTATTTTGCACCCAAATAACGGGAAAAAATAAAAAAAAAGTTATTTGAAATATTTTGGTTTTCTGTTTTTGTCCTTATTTTGCACCCAAATAACGGGAAAAAAGAAAAAAAAAGTTATATGAAATATTTTGGTTTTGTTTTTGTCCTTATTTTGCACCCAAATAACGGGAAAAAAGAAAAAAAAAGTTATTTGAAATATTTTGGTTTTCTGTTTTTGTCCTTATTTTGCACCCAAATACCGGGAAAAAATAAAAAAAAAGTTATTTGAAATATTTTGGTTTTCTGTTTTTGTCCTTATCTTGCACCCAAATAACGGGAAAAAAGAAAAAAAAGTTATTTGAAATATTTTGGTTTTCTGTTTTTGTCCTTATTTTGCACCCAAATAACAGGAAAAAAGAAAAAAAAAGTTATTTGAAATATTTTGGTTTTCTGTTTTTGTCCTTATCTTGCACCCAAATAACGGGAAAAAAGAAAAAAAAGTTATTTGAAATATTTTGGTTTTCTGTTTTTGTCCTTATTTTGCACCCAAATAACGGGTAAAATAAAAAAAAAAGTTATCTGAAATATTTTGGTTTTCTGTTTTTGTCCTTATTTTGCACCCAAATAACGGGAAAAAATTAAAAAAAAGTTATTTGAAATATTTTGGTTTTCTGTTTTTGTCCCTATTTTGCACCCAAATAACGGGAAAAAATAAAAAACAAGTTATCTGAAATATTTTGGTTTTCTCTTTTTGTCCTTATTTTGCACTTAAATAACGGGAAAAAAGAAAAACAAAGTTATCTGAAATATTTTGGTTTTCTGTTTTTGTCATTATTTTGCACCCAAAAAACGGGAAAAAATTAAAAAAAACTTATTTGAAATATTTTGGTTTTTTGTTTCTGTCCTTATTTTGCACCCAAATAACGGTAAAAAAGAAAAAAAAGGTATTTGAAATATTTTGGTTTTTTGTTTTTGTCCTTATTTTGCACCCAAATAACGGGGAAAAAGAAAAAATAAGTTAATTTAAATATTTTGGTTTTCTGTTTTTGTCCTTATTTTGCACCCAAATAACGGGAAAAAAGAAAAAAAAAGTTATCTGAAATATTTTGGTTTTCTGTTTTTGTCCTTATTTTGCACCCAAATAACGGGAAAAAATTAAAAAAGAGTTATCTGAAATATTTTGGTTTTCTGTTTTTGTCCTTATTTTGCACCCAAATAACGGGAAAAAATAAAAAAAAAGTTATTTGAAATATTTTGGTTTTCTGTTTTTGTCTTTATCTTGCACCCAAATAACGGTAAAAAAGAAAAAAAAGGTATTTGAAATATTTTGGTTTTTTGTTTTTGTCCTTATTTTCACCCAAATAACGGGAAAAAAGAAAAAATAAGTTAATTTAAATATTTTGGTTTTCTGTTTTTGTCCTTATTTTGCACCCAAATAACGGGAAAAAATAAAAAAAGTTATCTGAAATATTTTGGTTTTCTGTTTTTGTCCTTATTTTGCACCCAAATAACGGGAAAAAGAAAAAAACCGTTATCTGAAATATTTTGGTTTTCTGTTTTTGTCCTTATTTTGCACCCAAATAACGGGAAAAAAGAAAAAAAAAGTTATTTGAAATATTTAGGTTTTCTGTTTTTGTCCTTATTTTGCACCCAAATAACGGGAAAAAATTAAAAAAAAGTTATTTGAAATATTTTGGTTTTCTGTTTTTGTCCGTATTTTGCACCCAAATCACGGGAAAAAAGAAAAAAAAAGTTATTTGAAATATTGTGGCTTTCTGTTTTTGTCCTTATTTTGCACCTATATAACGGGAAAAAATAAAAAAAAAGTTATCTGAAATATTTTGGTTTTCTGGTTTTGTCCTTATTTTGCACCAAAATAACGGGAAAAAATAAAAAAAAAGTTATTTGAAATATTTTGGTTTTCTGTTTTTGTCCTTATTTTGCACCCAAATAACGGGAAAAAAGAAAAAAAAAGTTATTTGAAATATTTTGGTTTACTGTTTTTGTCCTTATTTTGCAACCAAATACCGGGCAAAAATAAAAAAAAAGTTATTTGAAATATTTTGGTTTTCTGTTTTTGTCCTTATTTTGCACCCAACTAACTTGAAAAAATAAAAAAAAAGTTATTTGAAATATTTTGGTTTTCTGTTTTGTCCTTATTTTGCACCCAAATAACGCGAAAAAAGAAAAAAAAAGTTATTTGAAATATTGTGGCTTTCTGTTTTTGTCCTTATTTTGCACCTATATAACGGGAAAAAATAAAAAAAAAGTTATCTGAAATATTTTGGTTTTCTGTTTTTGTCCTTATTTTGCACCCAAATAACGGGAAAGTAGAAAAAAAAAGTTATTTGAAATATTGTGGCTTTCTGTTTTTGTCATTATTTTGCACCCCAATAACGGGAAAAAAGAAAAAAAAAGGTATCTGAAATATTTTGGTTTTGTTTTTGTCCCTATTTTGCACCCAAATAACGGGAAAAAAGAAAAAAATGTTATCTGAAATATTTTGGTTGTCTGTTTTTGTCCTTATTTTGCACCTAAATAACGGGAAAAAATAAAAAAAAAGTTATCTGAAATATTTTGGTTTTCGGTTTTTGTCCTTATTTTGCACTCAAATAACGGGAAAAATAAAAAAAAAGTTATCTGAAATATTTTGGTTTTCTGTTTTTGTCTTTATTTTGCACCCAAGTAACGGGAAAAAAGAAAAAAAATAGTTATTTGAAATATTTTGGTTTTCTGTTTTTGTCCTTATTTTGCACCCAAATACCGGGAAAAACGAAAAAAAAGTTATTTCAAATATTTTGGTTTTCTGGTTTAGTCCTTATTTTGCACCCAAATAACGGCAAAAAAGAAAAAAAAAGTTATTTGAAATATTTTGGTATTCTGTTTTGTCCTTATTTTGCACTCAAATAACGGGAAAAAAGAAAAAAAAAGTTAATTGAAATATTTTGGTTTTCTGTTTTTGTCCTTATTTTGCACCCAAATAACGGGAAAAAATAAAAAAAAAGTTATCTGAAATATTTTGGTTTTCTGTTTTTGTCCTTATTTTGCACCCAAATAACGGGAAAAAAGAAAAAAAAAGTTATCTGAAATATTTTGGTTTCTGTTTTTGTCCTTATTTTGCACCCAAATAACAGAAAAAAAAAAAATAAAAAAAAAGTTATTTGAAATATTTTGGTTTTCTATTTTTGTCCTTATTTTGCACCCAAATAACGGGAAAAAATAAAAAAAAAAGTTATTTGAAATATTTTGGTTTTCTGTTTTTATCCTTATTTTGCACCCAAATAACGGGAAAAAATAAAAAAAAAGTTATTTGAAATATTTTGGTTTTCTGTTTTTGTCCTTATTTTGCACCCAAATACCGGGAAAAAATTAAAAAAAAGTGATTTGAAATATTTTGGTTTTCTGTTTTTGTTCTTATTTTGCACCCAAATACCGGGAAAAAATAAAAAAAAAGTTATTTGAAATATTTTGGTTTTCTGTTTTTGTCCTTATTTTGCACCCAAATAACGGGAAAAAAGAAAAAAAAAGTTATCTGAAATATTTTGGTTTTGTTTTTGTCCTTATTTTGCACCCAAATAACGGGAAAAAAGAATAAAAAAGTTATTTGAAATATTTTGGTTGTCTGTTTTTGTCCTTATTTTGCACCCAAATACCGGGAAAAAATAAAAAAAAAGTTATTTGAAATATTTTGGTTTTCTGTTTTTGTCCTTATCTTGCACCCAAATAACGGGAAAAAAGAAAAAAAAGTAATTTGAAATATTTTGGTTTTCTGTTTTTGTCCTTATTTTGCACCCAAATAACGGGAAAACAGAAAAAAAAGTTATTTGAAATATTTCGGTTTTCTGTTTTTGTCCTTATTTTGCACCCAAATAACGGGAAAAAAGAAAAAAAAGTTATTTGAAATATTTTGGTTTTCTGTTTTTGTCCTAATTTTGCACCCAAATAACGGGAAAAAAGAAAAAAAAAGTTATTTGAAATATTTTGGTTTTCTGTTTTTGTCCTTATTTTGCACCCAAATAACGGGAAAAAATAAAAATAAAGTTATTTGAAATATTTTGGTTTTCTGTTTTTGTCCTTATTTTGCACCCAAATAACGGGAAAAAAGAAAAAAAAAGTTATCTGAAATATTTTGGTTTTGTTTTTGTCCTTATTTTGCACCCAAATAACGGGAAAAAAGAATAAAAAAGTTATTTGAAATATTTTGGTTTTCTGTTTTTGTCCTTATTTTGCACCCAAATACCGGGAAAAAATAAAAAAAAAGTTATTTGAAATATTTTGGTTTTCTGTTTTTGTCCTTATCTTGCACCCAAATAACGGGAAAAAAGAAAAAAAAGTAATTTGAAATATTTTGGTTTTCTGTTTTTGTCCTTATTTTGCACCCAAATAACGGGAAAAAAGAAAAAAAAGTTATTTGAAATATTTTGGTTTTCTGTTTTTGTACTTATTTTGCACCCAAATAACGGGTAAAATAAAAAAAAAAGTTATCTGAAATATTTTGGTTTTCTGTTTTTGCCCCTATTTTGCACCCAAATAACGGGAAAAAATAAAAAACAAGTTATCTGAAATATTTTGGTTTTCTCTTTTTGTCCTTATTTTGCACGTAAATAACGGGAAAAAAGAAAAACAAAGTTATCTGAAATATTTTGGTTTTCTGTTTTTGTCCTTATTTTGCACCCAAATAACGGGTAAAATAAAAAAAAAGTTATCTGAAATATTTTGGTTTTCTGTTTTTGTCCTAATTTTGCACCCAAATAACAGGAAAAAAGAAAAAAAAGTTATTTGAAATATTTTGGTTTTCTGTTTTTGTCCTCCTTATTTTGCACCCAAATAACGGGAAAAAAGAAAAAAAAAGTTATCTGAAATATTTTGGTTTTCTGTTTTTGTCCTTATTTTGCACCCAAATAACGGGAAAAAAGAAAAAAGAAGTTATATGAAATATTTTGGTTTTCCGTTTTTGTCCTTATTTTGCACACAAATAACGGGAAAAAATCAAAAAACCTTATTTGAAATATTTTGGTTTTCTCTTTTTATCCTTATTTTGCACCCAAATAACGGGAAAAAATAAACAAAAATTATTTGAAATATTTTGGTTTTGTTTTTTTGTCTTTATTTTGCACCCAAATACCGGGAAAAAAGAAAAAAAACCTTATCTGAAATATTTTGGTTTTCTGTTTTTGTCCTTATTTTGCACCCAAATAACGGGAAAAAATAAAAAAAAAAGTTATTTGAAATATTTTGGTTTTCTGTTTTTATCCTTATTTTGCACCCAAATAACGGGAAAAAATAAAAAAAAAGTTATTTGAAATATTTTGGTTTTCTGTTTTTGTCCTTATTTTGCACCCACATACCGGGAAAAAATTAAAAAAAAGTGATTTGAAATATTTTGGTTTTCTGTTTTTGTTCTTATCTTGCACCCAAATAACGGGAAAAAAGAAAAAAAAGTTATTTGAAATATTTTGGTTTTCTGTTTTTGTCCTAATTTTGCACCCAAATAACGGGAAAAAAGAAAAAAAAAGTTATTTGAAATATTTTGGTTTTCTGTTTTTGTCCTTATTTTGCACCCAAATAACGGGAAAAAATAAAAAAAAAGTTATTTGAAATATTTTGGTTTTCTGTTTTTGTCCTTATTTTGCACCCAAATAACGGGAAAAAAGAAAAAAAAAGTTATCTGAAATATTTTGGTTTTGTTTTTGTCCTTATTTTGCACCCAAATAACGGGAAAAAAGAATAAAAAAGTTATTTGAAATATTTTGGTTTTCTGTTTTTGTCCTTATTGTGCACCCAAATACCGGGAAAAAATAAAAAAAAAGTTATTTGAAATATTTTGGTTTCAGTTTTTGTCCTTATCTTGCACCCAAATAACGGGAAAAAAGAAAAAAAAGTAATTTGAAATATTTTGGTTTTCTGTTTTTGTCCTTATTTTGCACCCAAATAACGGGAAAAAAGAAAAAAAAGTTATTTGAAATATTTTGGTTTTCTGTTTTTGTCCTTATTTTGCACCCAAATAACGGGAAAGAAGAAAAAAAAAGTTATTTGAAATATTTTGGTTTTCTGTTTTTGTCCTTATTTTGCACCCGAATAACGGGAAAAAATAAAAAAAAATTATTTGAAATATTTTGGTTTTCTGTTTTTGTCCTTATTTTGCACCCAAATAACGGGTAAAATAAAAAAAAAAGTTATCTGAAATATTTTGGTTTTCTGTTTTTGCCCCTATTTTGCACCCAAATAACGGGAAAAAATAAAAAACAAAGTTATCTGAAATATTTTGGTTTTCTGTTTTTGTCTTTATTTTGCACCCAAATAACGGGTAAAATAAAAAAAAAGTTATCTGAAATATTTGTTTTCTGTTTTTGTCCTAATTTTGCACCCAAATAACAGGAAAAAAGAAAAAAAAGTTATTTGAAATATTTTGGTTTTCTGTTTTTGTCCTCCTTATTTTGCACCCAAATAACAGACAAAAAGAAAAAAAAAGTCATCTGAAATATTTTGGTTTTCTGTTTTTGTCCTTATTATGCACCCAAATAACGGGAAAAAAGAAAAAAGAAGTTATATGAAATATTTTGGTTTTCAGTTTTTGTCCTTATTTTGCACACAAATAACGGGAAAAAATCAAAAAACCTTATTTGAAATATTTTGGTTTTCTCTTTTTATCCTTATTTTGCACCCAAATAACGGGAAAAAATAAACAAAAATTATTTGAAATATTTTGGTTTTGTTTTTTTGTCTTTATTTTGCACCCAAATACCGGGAAAAAAGAAAAAAAAAGTTATCTGAAATATTTTGGTTTTTGGTTTTTGTCCTTATTTTGCACCCAAATAACGGGAAAAAAGAAAAAAGAAGTTATATGCAATATTTTGGTTTTCCGTTTTTGTCCTTATTTTGCACCCAAATAACGGGAAAAAATAAAAAAACGTTATTTGAAATATTTTGGTTTTCTCTTTTTATCCTTATTTTGCATTCAAATACCGGGAAAAAATAAAAAAAAAGTTATTTGAAATATTTTCGTTTTCTGTTTTTGTCCTTATTTTGCACCCAAATAACGGGAAAAAATAAAAAAAAAGTTATTTGAAATGTTTTGGTTTTCTGTTTTTGTCCTTATTTTGCACCTAAATAACGGGGAAAATGAAAAAAAAAGTTATCTGAAATATTTTGGTTTTCTGTTTTTGTCCTTATTTTGCACCTAAGTAACGGGTAAAAAGAAAAAAAAGTTATTTGAAATATTTTGGTTTTCTGTTTTTGTCCTTATTTTGCACCGAAATAACGAGGAAAAAGAAAAAAAAAGTTATTTGAAATATTTTGGTTTTCTCTTTTTGTCCTTATATTGCACCCAAATAACGGGAAAAAAAGAAAAAAAAAGTTATTTGAAATATTTTGATTTTTTTTTGTCCTTACTTTGCACCTAAATAACGGGAAAAAATAAAAATAAAAGTTATCTGAATTATTTTGGTTTTCTGTTTTTGTCCTTATTTTGCACCCAAATAACGGGAAAAAGACAAAAAAAGTTATTTGAAATATTTCGGTTTTCTGTTTTTGTCCTTATTTTGCACCCAAATAACGGGAAGAAAAGAAAAAAAAAGTTATTTGAAATATTTTGGTTTTCTGTTTTTGTCCTTATTTAGCACCCAAATAACGGGAAAAAATAAAAAAAAGTTATTTGAAATATTTTGGTTTTCTGTTTTTGTCCTTATTTTGCACCCAAATAACGGGAAAAAATAAAAAAAAGTTATCTGAAATATTTTGGTTTTCTGTTTTTGTCCTTATTTTGCACCTAACTAACGGGAAAAAAGAAAAACAAAGTTATCTGAAATATTTTGGTTTTCTGTTTTTGTCCTTATTTTGCACAAATAAGGACAAAAACAGAAAACCAAAATATTTCGAATAACTTTTTTTTTATTTTTTTGCACCCAAATAACGGGAAAAAATAAAAGTTTTCTGAAATATTTTGGTTTTCTGTTTTTGTCCTTATTTTGCTCCCAAATAAAGGGGGAAAAAGAAAAAAAAGTTGTCTGAAATATTTTGGTTTTCTGCTTTTGTCCTTATTTTGCAACCAAATAACGGGAAAAAAGAAAAAAAAAGTTATTTGAAATATTTTGGTTTTCTGTTTTTGTCCTTATTTTGCACCCAAATAACGGGAAAAAATAAAAAAAAGTTATTTGAAATATATTGGTTTTCTGTTTTTGTCCTTATTGTGCACCCAAATAACGGAAAAAAATAAAAAAAAAGTTTTCTGAAATATTTTGGTTTTCTGTTTTTGTCCTTATTTTGCACCCAAATAATGGGAAAGCAGCAAAAAAAAGTTATTTGAAATATTTTGATTTTCGGTTTTTGTCCTTATTTTGCACCCAAATAACGGGAAAAAAGAAAAAAAAATTATTTGAAATATTTTGGTTTTCTGTTTTTGTCCTTATTTTGCACCCAAATAACGGGAAAAAATTAAAAAAAAGTTATTTGAAATATTTTGGTTTTTTGTTTTTGTCCTTATTTTGCACCCAAATAACAGGAAAAGGAAAAAAGAAGTTTTCTGAAATATTTTGGTTTTCTGTTTTTGTCCTTATTTTGCACCCAAATAACGGGAAAAAAATAAAAAAAAAGTTATTTGAAAAATTTTTGTTTTCTGTTTTTGTCCTTATTTTACACCCAAATAACGGGAAAAATTCAAAAAAAAGTTATTTGAAATATTTTGGTTTTCGGTTTTTGTCCTTATTTTGCACCCAAATAACGGGAAAAAAGAAAAAAAAAGTTATTTGAAATATTTTGGTTTTCTGTTTTTGTCTTTATTTTGCACCCAAATAACGGGAAAAAATAAAAAAAAAGTTATTTGAAATATTTTGGTTTTTTGTTTTTTTGTCTTTATTTTGCACCCAAATACCGGGAAAAAAGAAAAAAAAACTTATCTGAAATATTTTGGTTTTCTGTTTTTGTCCTTATTTTGCACCCAAATAACGGGTAAAATAAAAAAAAAGTTATCTGAAATATTTTGGTTTTCTGTTTTTGTCCTTAATTTGCACCCAAATAACGGGAAAAAATAAAAAAAAAGTTATCTGAAATATTTTGGATTTCTGTTTTTTTCCTTATTTTGCACCCAAATAACGGGAAAAAAGAAAAAAAAGTTATTTGAAATATTTTGGTTTTCTGTTTTTGTCCTTATTTTGCACCCAAATATCGGGAAAAAATATAAAAAAAGTTATCTGAAATATTTTGGTTTTCTGTTTTTGTCTTTATTTTGCACCCAAATAACGGGAAAAAATAAAAAAAAAGTTATTTGAAATATTTTGGTTTTCTGTTTTTGTCTTTATTTTGCACCCAAATAACGGGAAAAAAGAATAAAAAAGTTATTTGAAATATTTTGGTTTTCTGTTTTTGTCCTCCTTATTTTGCACCCAAATAACGGGAAAAAAGAAAAAAAAGTTATCTGAAATATTTTGGTTTTCTGTTTTTGTCCTTATTTTGCACCCAAATAACGGGAAAAAAGAAAAAAGAAGTTATATGAAATATTTTGGTTTTCCGTTTTTGACCTTATTTTGCACCCAAATAACGGGAAAAAATAAAAAAACGTTATTTGAAATATTTTGGTTTTCTCTTTTTATCCTTATTTTGGTTTTCTCTTTTTGTCCTTATATTGCACCCAAATAACGGGAAAAAAAGAAAAAAAAAGTTATTTGAAATATTTTGATTTTTTTTGTCCTTACTTTGCACCTAAATAACGGGAAAAAATAAAAATAAAAGTTATCTGAAATATTTTGGTTTTCTGTTTTTGTCCTTATTTTGCACCCAAATAACGGGAAAAAAACAAAAAAAGTTATTTGAAATATTTCGGTTTTCTGTTTTTGTCCTTATTTTGCACCCAAATAACGGGAAAAAAGAAAAAAAAAGTTATTTGAAATATTTTGGTTTTCTGTTTTTGTCCTTATTTAGCACCCAAATAACGGGAAAAAATAAAAAAAAGTTATTTGAAATATTTTGGTTTTCTGTTTTTGTCCTTATTTTGCACCCAAATAACGGGAAAAAATAAAAAAAAAGTTATTTGAAATATTTTGGTTTTCTGTTTTTGTCCTTATTTTGCACCTAAATAACGGGAAAAAATAAAAAAAAAGTTATCTGAAATATTTTGGTTTTCTGTTTTTGTCCTTATTTTGCACCCAAATAACAGGAAAAAAAAAAAAGTTATCTGAAATATTTTGGTTTTCTGTTTTTGTCCTTATTTTGCACCCAAATAACGGGAAAAAAGAAAAAAAAAGTTATCTGAAATATTTTGGTTTTCTGTTTTTGTCCTTATTTTGCACCCAAATAACGGGAAAAAATAAAAAAAAAAAGTTATTTGAAATATTTTGGTTTTCTGTTTTCGTCCTTATTTTGCACCCAAATAACAGGAAAAAAGCAAAAAAAAGTTATTTGAAATATTTTGGTTTTCGGTTTTGTCCTTATTTTGCACCAAAATAACGGGAAAAAAGAAAAAAAAAGTTATTTGAAATATTTTGGTTTTCTGTTTTTGTCCCTATTTTGCACCCAAATAACGGGAAAAAATAAAAAAAAAGTTATCTGAAATATTTTGGTTTTCTGTTTTTGTCCTTATTTTGCACCCAAATAACAGGAAAAATTAAAAAAAAAGTTATTTGAAATATTTTGATTTTCTGTTTTTGTCCATATTTTGCACCCAAATAATGGGAAAAAATAAAAAAAAAGTTATTTGAAATATTTTGGTTTTTTGTTTTTGTCCTTATTTTGCACCCAAATAACGGGAAAAAATAAAAAAGAAGTTATCTGAAATATTTTGGTTTTCTGTTTTTGTCCTTATTTTGCACCCAAATAACGGGGAAAAAGAAAAAAAAAGTTATTTGAAATATTTTGGTTTTCTGTTTTTGTCCTTATTTTGCACCCAAATAACGGAAAAAAAGCACAAAAAGTTATTTGAAATATTTTGGTTTTCTGTTTTTGTCTTTATTTTGCACCCAAATAACAGGAAAAAAATAAAAGAAAGGTTATTTGAAATATTTTGGTTTTCTGTTTTTGTCCTTATTTTGCACCCAAATAACGGGAAAAAAGAAAAAAAAGTTATTTGAAATATTTTGCTTTTCGGTTTTTGTCCTTATTTTGCACCCAAATAACGGGAAAAAATAAAAATAAAAGTTCTCTGAAATATTGTGGTTTTCTGTTTTTGTCCTTATTTTGCACCCAAATAACGGGAAAAAAACAAAAAAAGTTATTTGAAATATTTCGGTTTTCTGTTTTTGTTCTTATTTTACACCCAAATAACGGGAAAAAAGCAAAAAAAAGTTATTTGAAATATTTTGGTTTTCGGTTTTTGTCCTTATTTTGCACCCAAATAACGGGAAAAAAGAAAAAAAAGTTATTTGAAATATTTTGGTTTTCTGTTTTTGTCCTTATTTTGCACCCAAATAACGGGAAAAAAGCAAAAAAAAGTTATCTGAAATATTTTGGTTTTCTGTTTTTGTCCTTATTTTGCACCCAAATTACGGGAAAAAATAAAAAAAAAAGTTATCTGAAATATTTTGGTTTTCTGTTTTTGTCCTTATTTTGCACCCAAATAACAGGAAAAATTAAAAAAAAGTTATTTGAAATATTTTGATTTTCTGTTTTTGTCCTTATTTTGCACCCAAATAATGGGAAAAAATAAAAAAAAAGTTATTTGAAATATTTTGGTTTTTTGTTTTTGTCCTTATTTTGCACCCAAATAACGGGAAAAAATAAAAAGGAAGTTATCTGAAATATTTTGGTTTTCTGTTTTTGTCCTTATTTTGCACCCAAATAACGGGGAACAAGAAAAAAAAAGTTATTTGAAATATTTTGGTTTTCTGTTTTTGTCCTTATTTTGCACCCAAATAAAGGAAAAAAAGCAAAAAAAAGTTATCTGAAATATTTTGGTTTTCTGTTTTTGTCTTTATTTTGCACCCAAATAACAGGAAAAAAATAAAAGAAAGGTTATTTGAAATATTTTGGTTTTCTGTTTTTGTCCTTATTTTGCACCCAAATAACGGGAAAAAAGAAAAAAAAGTTATTTGAAATATTTTGCTTTTCGGTTTTTGTCCTTATTTTGCACCCAAATAATGGGAAAAAAGAAAAAAAAGTTATTTGAAATATTTTGGTTTTCTGTTTTTGTCCTTATTTTGCACCCAAATAACGGAAAAAAAGCAAAAAAAAGTTATCTGAAATATTTTGGTTTTCTGTTTTTGTCTTTATTTTGCACCCAAATAACAGGAAAAAAATAAAAGAAAGGTTATTTGAAATATTTTGGTTTTCTGTTTTTGTCCTTATTTTGCACCCAAATAACGGGAAAAAAGAAAAAAAAGTTATTTGAAATATTTTGCTTTTCGGTTTTTGTCCTTATTTTGCACCCAAATAACGGGAAAAAAGAAAAAAAAAGTAATTTGAAATATTTTGGTTTTCTGTTTTTGTCCTTATTTTGCACCCAAATAACGGGAAAAAATAAAATAAAAGTTCTCTGAAATATTGTGGTTTTCTGTTTTTGTCCTTATTTTGCACCCAAATAACGGGAAAAAAACAAAAAAAGTTATTTGAAATATTTCGGTTTTCTGTTTTTGTTCTTATTTTACACTCAAATAACGGGAAAAAAGCAAAAAAAAGTTATTTGAAATATTTTGGTTTTCTGTTTTTGTCCTTATTTTGCACCCCAATAACGGGAAAAAAGAAAAAAAAAGTTATTTGAAATATTTTGGTTTTCTGTTTTTATCCTTATTTTACACGCAAATAACCGGAAAAAAGCAAAAAAAAGTTATTTGAAATATTTTGGTTTTCGGTTTTTGTCCTTATTTTGCACCCAAATAACGGGAAAAAAACAAAAAAAGTTATTTGAAATATTTTGGTTTTCTGTTTTTGTCCTTATTGTGCACCCAAATAACGGGAAAAATAAAAAAAAAGTTATCTGAAATATTTTGGTTTTCTGTTTTTGTCCTAGTTTGCACCCAAATAACAGGAAAAAAGAAAAAAAAGTTATTTGAAATATTTTGGTTTTCTGTTTTTGTCCTTATTTTGCACCCAAATAACGGGAAAAAAGCAAAAAAAAGTTATCTGAAATATTTTGGTTTTCTGTTTTTGTCCTTATTTTGCACCCAAATAACAGGAAAAATTAAAAAAAAGTTATTTGAAATATTTTGATTTTCTGTTTTTGTCCTTATTTTGCACCCAAATAATGGGAAAAAATAAAAAAAAAGTTATTTGAAATATTTTGGTTTTTTGTTTTTGTCCTTATTTTGCACCCAAATAACGGGAAAAAATAAAAAGGAAGTTATCTGAAATATTTTGGTTTTCTGTTTTTGTCCTTATTTTGCACCCAAATAACGGGGAAAAAGAAAAAAAAAGTTATTTGAAATATTTTGGTTTTCTGTTTTTGTCCTTATTTTGCACCCAAATAACGGAAAAAAAGCAAAAAAAAGTTATCTGAAATATTTTGGTTTTCTGTTTTTGTCTTTATTTTGCACCCAAATAACAGGAAAAAAATAAAAGAAAGGTTATTTGAAATATTTTGGTTTTCTGTTTTTGTCCTTATTTTGCACCCAAATAACGGGAAAAGAGAAAAAAAAGTTATTTGAAATATTTTGCTTTTCGGTTTTTGTCCTTATTTTGCACCCAAATAACGGGAAAAAAGAAAAAAAAAGTAATTTGAAATATTTTGGTTTTCTGTTTTTGTCCTTATTTTGCACCCCAATAACGGGAAAAAAGAAAAAAAAAGTTATTTGAAATATTTTGGATTTCTGTTTTTATCCTTATTTTACACGCAAATAACCGGAAAAAAGCAAAAAAAAGTTATTTGAAATATTTTGGATTTCGGTTTTTGTCCTTATTTTGCACCCAAATAACGGGAAAAAAACAAAAAAAGTTATTTGAAATATTTTGGTTTTCTGTTTTTGTCCTTATTGTGCACCCAAATAACGGGAAAAATAAAAAAAAAGTTATCTGAAATATTTTGGTTTTCTGTTTTTGTCCTAGTTTGCACCCAAATAACAGGAAAAAAGAAAAAAGAAGTTTTCTGAAATATTTTGGTTTTCTTTTTTTGTCCTTATTTTGCACCCAAATAACGGGAAAAAATAAAAAAAAATTATTTGAAAAATTTTGGTTTTCTGTTTTTATCCTTATTTTACACGCAAATAACCGGAAAAAAGCAAAAAAAAGTTATTTGAAATATTTTGGTTTTCGGTTTTTGTCCTTATTTTGCACCCAAATAACGGGAAAAAATAAAAAAAAAGTTATTTGAAATATTTTGGTTTTTTGTTTTTGTCCTTATTTTGCACCCAAATAACGGGAAAAAAGAAAAAAGAAGTTATCTGAAATATTTTGGTTTGCTGTTTTTGTCCTTATTTTGCACCCAAATAACGGGAAAAAAGAAAAAAAAAGTTTTTTGAAATATTTTGGTTTTCTGTTTTTCTTTTTATTTTGCACCAAAATAACGGGAAAAAAAAAAAAAAGTTATTTGAAATATTTTGGTTTTCTGTTTTTGTCCTTATTTTGCACCCAAATAACGGGAAAAAATAAAAAAAAATTATTTGAAATATTTTGGTTTTCTGTTTTTGTCCTTATTTTGCACCCAAATAACGGGAAAAAAGAAAAAAAAAGTTATTTGAAATATTTTGGTTTTCTGTTTTTGTCCTTATTTTGCACCCGAATAACGGGAAAAAATAAAAAAAAAGGTATTTGAAATATTTTGGTTTTGTGTTTTTGTTCTTATTTTGCACCAAAATAACGGGAAAAAAAAAAAAAAGTTATTTGAAATATTTTGGTTTTCTGTTTTTGTCCTTATTTTGCACCCAAATAACGGGAAAAAATAAAAAAAAATTATTTGAAATATTTTGGTTTTCTGTTTTTGTCCTTATTTTGCACCCAAATAACGGGAAAAAAGAAAAAAAAAGTTATTTGAAATATTTTGGTTTTCTGTTTTTGTCCTTATTTTGTACCCGAATAACGGGAAAAAATAAAAAAAAAGTTATTTGAAATATTTTGGTTTTCTGGTGTAGTCCTAATTTTGCACCCAAATAACGGGCAAAAAGAAAAAAAAAGTTATTTGAAATATGTTGGTTTTTCTGTTTTTGTCCTTATTTTGCACCCAAATAACGGGAAAAAAGAAAAAAAAAGTTATTTGAAATATTTTGGTTTTCTGTTTTTGTCCTTATTTTGCACCCGAATAACGGGAAAAAAATAAAAAAAAAGGTATTTGAAATTTTTTGGTTTTGTGTTTTTGTTCTTATTTTGCACCTAAATAACGGGTAAAATAAAAAAAAAGTTATCTGAAATATTTTGGTTTTCTGTTTTTGTCCTTATTTTGCACCCAAATAACGGGAAAAAATAAAAAAAAAGTTATTTGAAATATTTTGGTTTTCTGTTTTTGTCCTTATTTTGCACCCAAATAACGGGAAAAAAGAAAAACAAAGTTATCTGAAATATTTTGGTTTTCTGTTTTTGTCCTTATTTTGCACAAATAAGGACAAAAACAGAAAACCAAAATATTTCGAATAACTTTTTTTTATTTTTTTGCACCCAAATAACGGGAAAAAATAAAAGTTCTCTGAAATATTTTGGTTTTCTGTTTTTGTCCTTATTTTGCACCCAAATAACGGGAAAAAAGAAAAAAAAAGTTATCTGAAATATTTTGGTTTTCTGTTTTTGTTCTTATTTTGCACCCAAATAAAGGGGGAAAAAGAAAAAAAAGTTGTCTGAAATATTTTGGTTTTCTGCTTTTGTCCTTATTTTGCAACCAAATAACGGGAAAAAAGAAAAAAAAAGTTATTTGAAATATTTTGGTTTTCTGTTTTTGTCCTTATTTTGCACCCAAATAACGGGAAAAAATAACAAAAAGTTATTTGAAATATATTGGTTTTCTGTTTTTGTCCTTATTGTGCACCAAATAACGGGAAAAAATAAAAAAAAAGTTTTCTGAAATATTTTGGTTTTCTGTTTTTGTCCTTATTTTGCACCCAAATAACGGGAAAGAAGCAAAAAAAAGTTATTTGAAATATTTTGATTTTCGGTTTTTGTCGTTATTTTGCACCCAAATAACGGGAAAAAAGAAACAAAAAGTTATTTGAAATATTTTGGTTTTCTGTTTTTGTCCTTATTTTGCACCCAAATAACGGGAAAAAATTAAAAAAAAGTTATTTGAAATATTTTGGTTTTTTGTTTTTGTCCTTATTTTGCACCCAAATAACAGGAAAAAGGAAAAAAGAAGTTTTCTGAAATATTTTGGTTTTCTGTTTTTGTCCTTATTTTGCACCCAAATAACGGGAAAAAATAAAAAAAAAGTTATTTGAAAAATTTTTGTTTTCTGTTTTTGTCTTTATTTTACACCCAAATAACGGGAAAAAAGCAAAAAAAAGTTATTTGAAATATTTTGGTTTTCGGTTTTTGTCCTTATTTTGCACCCAAATAACGGGAAAAAAGAAAAAAAAAGTTATTTGAAATATTTTGGTTTTCTGTTTTTGTCTTTATTTTGCACCCAAATAACGGGAAAAAATAAAAAAAAAGTTATTTGAAATATTTTGGTTTTTTGTTTTTGTCCTTATTTTGCAACCAAATAACGGGAAAAAAGAAAAAAGAAGTTATCTGAAATATTTTGGTTTTCTGGTGTAGTCCTAATTTTGCACCCAAATAACGGGAAAAAAGAAAAAAAAATTTATTTGAAATATGTTGGTTTTCTGTTTTTGTCCTTATTTTGCACCCAAATAACGGGAAAAAAGAAAAAAAAAGTTTTTTGAAATATTTTGGTTTTCTGTTTTTGTTCTTATTTTGCACCCAAATAACGGGAAAAAAAAAAAAAAAGTTATTTGAAATATTTTGGTTTTCTGTTTTTGTTCTTATTTTGCACCTAAATAACGGGAAAAAAGAAAAAAAAAGTTATTTGAAATATTTTGGTTTTATGGTGTTGTCCTAATTTTGCACCCAAATAACGGGAAAAAAGAAAAAAAAATTTATTTGAAATATGTTGGTTTTCTGTTTTTGTCCTTATTTTGCACCCAAATAACGGGAAAAAAGAAAAAAAAAAGTTATTTGAAATATTTTGGTTTTCTGTTTTTGTCCTTATTTTGCACCCGAATAACGGGAAAAAAATAAAAAAAAAGTTATCTGAAATATTTTGGTTTTCTGTTTTTGTCCTTATTTTGCACAAATAAGGACAAAAACAGAAAACCAAAATATTTCGAATAACTTTTTTTTATTTTTTTGCACCTAAATAACGGGAAAAAATAAAAAAAAAGTTATTTGAAATATTTTGGTTTTCTGTTTTTGTCTTAATTTTGCACCCAAAAAACGGGAAAAAAGAAAAAAAAAGTTATGTAAAATATTTTGGTTTCGTTTTTGTCCTTATTTTGCACCCAAATAACGGGAAAAAAAAAAACTTATCTGAAATATTTTGGTTTTCTGTTTTTGTCCTTATTTTGCACCCAAATAACGGGTAAAATAAAAAAAAAGTTATCTGAAATATTTTGGTTTTCTGTTTTTGTCCTTATTTTGCACCCAAATAACGGGATAAAAGAAAAAAGAAGTTATCTGAAATATTTTGGTTTTCTGTTTTTGTCCTTATTTTGCACCCAAATAACGAGGAAAAAGAAAAAAAAGTTATTTGAAATATTTTGGTTTTCTGTTTTTGTCCTTTTTTTTTTTTTTTTTTTTTTTAAAGGGACTCGAGAGTACCGCGACCTAAAGATCTATTGTACATATTGCCCTAAACCCTAGCCCATTTCTAGAGATTTGTAAAATCTTAGTATGTGTTCGGGGGCCTTTTCGGCCAATTCATTTGTGGTAAGGAATCCTTTTCCCAAATGATCCAGTCTCCTCCGTCCTGCTG
>OZ010649.1:28154057-28237867 GCA_963932195.1 Empis livida | reverse complement strand
AATAAGGACAAAAACAGAAAACCAAAATATTTCAAATAACTTTTTTTTTATTTTTTCCCGTTATTTGGGTGCAAAATAAGAACAAAAACAGAAAACCAAAATATTTCAAATAACTATTTTTTTCTTTTTTCCCGTTATTTGGGTGCAAAATAAGGACAAAAACAGAAAACCAAAATATTTCAAATAACTTTTTTTTTCTTTTTTCCCGTTATTTGGGTGCAAAATAAGGACAAAAACAAAACCAAAATATTTCAGATAACTTTTTTTTATTTTTTCCCGTTATTTGGGTGCAAAATAAGGACAAAAACAGAAAACCAAAATATTTCAAATAACTTTTTTTTTATTTTTTTCCCTTATTTGCGTGCAAAATAAGGACAAAAACAGAAACCAAAATATTTCAGATAACTTTTTTTTTCTTTTTTCCCGTTATTTGGGTGCAAAATAAGGACAAAAACAGAAAACCAAAATATTTCAATTAACTTTTTTTTTCTTTTTTCCCGTTATTTGAGTGCAAAATAAGGACAAAACAGAATACCAAAATATTTCAAATAACTTTTTTTTTCTTTTTTGCCGTTATTTGGGTGCCAAATAAGGACTAAACCAGAAAACCAAAATATTTGAAATAACTTTTTTTTCTTTTTTCCCGGTATTTGGGTGCAAAATAAGGACAAAAACAGAAAACCAAAATATTTCAAATAACTATTTTTTTCTTTTTTTCCGCTACTTGGGTGCAAAATAAGGACAAAAACAGAAAACCAAAATATTTCAGATAACTTTTTTTTTCTTTTTTCCCGTTATTTAGGTGCAAAATAAGGACAAAAACAGAACACCAAAATATTTCAGATAACTTTTTTTTTATTTTTCCCGTTATTTGAGTGCAAAATAAGGACAAAAACCGAAAACCAAAATATTTCAGATAACTTTTTTTTTATTTTTTCCCGTTATTTAGGTGCAAAATAAGGACAAAAACAGACAACCAAAATATTTCAGATAACTTTTTTTTCTTTTTTCCCGTTATTTGGGTGCAAAATAAGGACAAAAACAAAACCAAAATATTTCAGATACCTTTTTTTTTCTTTTTTCCCGTTATTGGGGTGCAAAATAAAGACAAAAACAGAAAACCAAAATATTTCAAATAACTTTGTTTTTATTTTTTCCCGTTATTTTGGTGCAAAATAAGGACAAAAACAGAAAACCAAAATATTTCAAATAACTTTTTTTTTATTTTTTCCCGGTATTTGGTTGCAAAATAAGGACAAAAACAGAAAACCAAAATATTTCAAATAACTTTTTTTTTTTTTTGTCCCATTATTTGGGTGCAAAATAAGGACAAAAACAGAAAACCAAAATATTTCAAATAAGTTTTTTTTTATTTTTTCCCGTTATTTGGGTGCAAAATAAGGACAAAAACAGAAAACCAAAATATTTCAGATAACTTTTTTTTAACTTTTTCCCGTTATATAGGTGCAAAATAAGGACAAAAACAGAAAGCCACAATATTTCAAATAACTTTTTTTTTCTTTTTTCGCGTTATTTGGGTGCAAAATAAGGACACAACAGAAAACCAAAATATTTCAAATAACTTTTTTTTTATTTTTTCCCGTTATTTGGGTGCAAAATAAGGACAAAACCAGAAAACCAAAATATTTCAGATAACTTTTTTTTTATTTTTTCCCGTTATTTGGGTGCAAAATAAGGACAAAACCAGAAAACCAAAATATTTCAGATAACTTTTTTTTTATTTTTTCCCGTTATATAGGTGCAAAATAAGGACAAAAACAGAAAGCCACAATATTTCAAATAACTTTTTTTTTCTTTTTTCCCGTTATTTGGGTGCAAAATACGGACAAAAACAGAAAACCAAAATATTTCAAATAACTTTTTTTTTATTTTTTCCCGTTATTTGGGTGCAAGATAAAGACAAAAACAGAAAACCAAAATATTTCAAATAACTTTTTTTTCTTTTTTCCCGTTATTTGGTGCAAGATAAAGACAAAAACAGAAAACCAAAATATTTCAAATAATTTTTTTTTTATTTTTCCCGGTATTTGGTTGCAAAATAAGGACAAAAACAGAAAACCAAAATATTTCAAATAACTTTTTTTTTTATTTTTTCCCGGTATTTGGTTGCAAAATAAGGACAAAAACAGAAAACCAAACTATTTCAAATAACTTTTTTTTTCTCTTTTCCGGTTATTTGGGTGCAAAATAAGGACAAAACCAGAAAACCAAAATATTTCAAATAACTTTTTTTTTATTTTTTCCCGTTATTTGGGTGAAAAATAAGGACAAAAACAGAAAACCAAAATATTACAGATAACTTTTTTTTAATTTTTTCCCGTTATTTGGGTGCAAAATAAGGACAAAAACAGAAAACCAAAATAAGGACAAAAACATTTATTTCAAATAACTTTTTTTTTCTTTTTTCCCGTTATTTGGGTGCAAAATAAGGACAAAAACAGAAAACCAAAATTTTTCAGATAACTTTTTTTCTTTTTCCCGTTATTTGGGTGCAAAATAAGAACAAAAACAGAAAACCAAAATATTTCAAATAACTATTTTTTTCTTTTTTCCCGTTATTTGGGTGCAAAATAAGGACCAAAACAGAAAACCAAAATATTTCAGATAACTTTATTTTTCTTTTTCCCGGTATTTAGGTGCAAAATAAGGACAAAAAAGAAAACCAAAATATTTCAAAGAACTTTTTTTTTCTTTTTTCCTGTTATTTGGGTGGAAAATAAGGACAAAAACAGAAAACCAAAATATTTCAAATAACTTTTTTTTTATTTTTTCCCGTTATTTGGGTGCAAAATAAGAACAAAAACAGAAAACCAAAATATTTCAAATAACTATTTTTTCTTTTTTCCCGTTATTTGGGTGCAAAATAAGGACAAAAACAGAAAACCAAAATATTTCAAATAACTTTTTTTTTCCCGTTATTTGGGTGCAAAATAAGGACAAAAACAAAACCAAAATATTTCAGATAACTTTTTTTTTCTTTTTTGCCGTTATTTGGGTGCAAAATAAGGACAAAAACAGAAAACCAAAATATTTCAAATAACTTTTTTTTCTTTTTTCCCGTTATTTGGGTGCAAAATAAGGACAAAAACAGAAAACCAAAATATTTCAGATAACTGTTTTTTTATTTTTTCCAGTTATTTTGGTGCAAAATAAGGACAAAAACAGAAAACCAAAATATTTAAATTAACTTTTTTTTCTTTTTTCCCGTTATTTGGGTGCAAAATAAGGACAATAACAGAAAACCAAATTATTTCAAATAACTTTTTTTTCTTTTTTCCCGTTATTTGGGTGCAAGATAAGGACAAAAACAGAAACCAAAATATTTCAGATAACTTTTTTTTTCTTTTTTCCCGTTATTTGGGTGCAAAATAAGGACAAAAACAGAAAACCAAAATATTTCAATTAACTTTTTTTTTCTTTTTTCCCGTTATTTGAGTGCAAAATAAGGACAAAACAGAATACCAAAATATTTCAAATAACTTTTTTTTTCTTTTTTGCCGTTATTTGGGTGCCAAATAAGGACTAAACCAGAAAACCAAAATATTTGAAATAACTTTTTTTTCTTTTTTCCCGGTATTTGGGTGCAAAATAAGGACAAAAACAGAAAACCAAAATATTTCAAATAACTATTTTTTTCTTTTTTTCCGCTACTTGGGTGCAAAATAAGGACAAAAACAGAAAACCAAAATATTTCAGATAACTTTTTTTTTCTTTTTTCCCGTTATTTAGGTGCAAAATAAGGACAAAAACAGAACACCAAAATATTTCAGATAACTTTTTTTTTATTTTTCCCGTTATTTGAGTGCAAAATAAGGACAAAAACCGAAAACCAAAATATTTCAGATAACTTTTTTTTTATTTTTTCCCGTTATTTAGGTGCAAAATAAGGACAAAAACAGACAACCAAAATATTTCAGATAACTTTTTTTTCTTTTTTCCCGTTATTTGGGTGCAAAATAAGGACAAAAACAAAACCAAAATATTTCAGATACCTTTTTTTTTCTTTTTTCCCGTTATTGGGGTGCAAAATAAAGACAAAAACAGAAAACCAAAATATTTCAAATAACTTTGTTTTTATTTTTTCCCGTTATTTTGGTGCAAAATAAGGACAAAAACAGAAAACCAAAATATTTCAAATAACTTTTTTTTTATTTTTTCCCGGTATTTGGTTGCAAAATAAGGACAAAAACAAAACCAAAATATTTCAGATAACTTTTTTTTTCTTTTTTGCCGTTATTTGGGTGCAAAATAAGGACAAAAACAGAAAACCAAAATATTTCAAATAACTTTTTTTTCTTTTTTCCCGTTATTTGGGTGCAAAATAAGGACAAAAACAGAAAACCAAAATATTTCAGATAACTGTTTTTTTATTTTTTCCAGTTATTTTGGTGCAAAATAAGGACAAAAACAGAAAACCAAAATATTTAAATTAACTTTTTTTTCTTTTTTCCCGTTATTTGGGTGCAAAATAAGGACAAAAACAGAAAACCAAATTATTTCAAATAACTTTTTTTTCTTTTTTCCCGTTATTTGGGTGCAAGATAAGGACAAAAACAGAAACCAAAATAATCAGGTAACTTTTTTTTTCTTTTTTCCCGTTATTTGGGTGCAAAATAAGGACAAAAACAGAAAACCAAAATATTTCAATTAACTTTTTTTTTCTTTTTTCCCGTTATTTGAGTGCAAAATAAGGACAAAACAGAATACCAAAATATTTCAAATAACTTTTTTTTTCTTTTTTGCCGTTATTTGGGTGCCAAATAAGGACTAAACCAGAAAACCAAAATATTTGAAATAACTTTTTTTTCTTTTTTCCCGGTATTTGGGTGCAAAATAAGGACAAAAACAGAAAACCAAAATATTTCAAATAACTATTTTTTTCTTTTTTTCCGCTACTTGGGTGCAAAATAAGGACAAAAACAGAAAACCAAAATATTTCAGATAACTTTTTTTTTCTTTTTTCCCGTTATTTAGGTGCAAAATAAGGACAAAAACAGAACACCAAAATATTTCAGATAACTTTTTTTTTATTTTTCCCGTTATTTGAGTGCAAAATAAGGACAAAAACCGAAAACCAAAATATTTCAGATAACTTTTTTTTTATTTTTTCCCGTTATTTAGGTGCAAAATAAGGACAAAAACAGACAACCAAAATATTTCAGATAACTTTTTTTTCTTTTTTCCCGTTATTTGGGTGCAAAATAAGGACAAAAACAAAACCAAAATATTTCAGATACCTTTTTTTTTCTTTTTTCCCGTTATTGGGGTGCAAAATAAAGACAAAAACAGAAAACCAAAATATTTCAAATAACTTTGTTTTTATTTTTTCCCGTTATTTTGGTGCAAAATAAGGACAAAAACAGAAAACCAAAATATTTCAAATAACTTTTTTTTTATTTTTTCCCGGTATTTGGTTGCAAAATAAGGACAAAAACAGAAAACCAAAATATTTCAAATAACTTTTTTTTTTTTTTGTCCCATTATTTGGGTGCAAAATAAGGACAAAAACAGAAAACCAAAATATTTCAAATAAGTTTTTTTTTATTTTTTCCCGTTATTTGGGTGCAAAATAAGGACAAAAACAGAAAACCAAAATATTTCAGATAACTTTTTTTTAACTTTTTCCCGTTATATAGGTGCAAAATAAGGACAAAAACAGAAAGCCACAATATTTCAAATAACTTTTTTTTTATTTTTTCCCGTTATTTGGGTGCAAAATAAGGACAAAACCAGAAAACCAAAATATTTCAGATAACTTTTTTTTTATTTTTTCCCGTTATTTGGGTGCAAAATAAGGACAAAACCAGAAAACCAAAATATTTCAGATAACTTTTTTTTTATTTTTCCCGTTATATAGGTGCAAAATAAGGACAAAAACAGAAAGCCACAATATTTCAAATAACTTTTTTTTTCTTTTTTCCCGTTATTTGGGTGCAAAATACGGACAAAAACAGAAAACCAAAATATTTCAAATAACTTTTTTTTTATTTTTTCCCGTTATTTGGGTGCAAGATAAAGACAAAAACAGAAAACCAAAATATTTCAAATAACTTTTTTTTCTTTTTTCCCGTTATTTGGTGCAAGATAAAGACAAAAACAGAAAACCAAAATATTTCAAATAACTTTTTTTTTATTTTTTCCCGGTATTTGGTTGCAAAATAAGGACAAAAACAGAAAACCAAAATATTTCAAATAACTTTTTTTTTTATTTTTTCCCGGTATTTGGTTGCAAAATAAGGACAAAAACAGAAAACCAAACTATTTCAAATAACTTTTTTTTTCTCTTTTCCGGTTATTTGGGTGCAAAATAAGGACAAAACCAGAAAACCAAAATATTTCAAATAACTTTTTTTTTATTTTTTCCCGTTATTTGGGTGAAAAATAAGGACAAAAACAGAAAACCAAAATATTACAGATAACTTTTTTTTAATTTTTTCCCGTTATTTGGGTGCAAAATAAGGACAAAAACAGAAAACCAAAATAAGGACAAAAACATTTATTTCAAATAACTTTTTTTTTCTTTTTTCCCGTTATTTGGGTGCAAAATAAGGACAAAAACAGAAAACCAAAATTTTTCAGATAACTTTTTTTCTTTTTCCCGTTATTTGGGTGCAAAATAAGAACAAAAACAGAAAACCAAAATATTTCAAATAACTATTTTTTTCTTTTTTCCCGTTATTTGGGTGCAAAATAAGGACCAAAACAGAAAACCAAAATATTTCAGATAACTTTATTTTTCTTTTTCCCGGTATTTAGGTGCAAAATAAGGACAAAAAAGAAAACCAAAATATTTCAAAGAACTTTTTTTTTCTTTTTTCCTGTTATTTGGGTGCAAAATAAGGACAAAAACAGAAAACCAAAATATTTCAAATAACTTTTTTTTTCTTTTTTCCCGTTATTTGGGTGCAAAATAAGGACAAAAACAAAACCAAAATATTTCAGATAACTTTTTTTTTCTTTTTTGCCGTTATTTGGGTGCAAAATAAGGACAAAAACAGAAAACCAAAATATTTCAAATAACTTTTTTTTCTTTTTTCCCGTTATTTGGGTGCAAAATAAGGACAAAAACAGAAAACCAAAATATTTCAGATAACTGTTTTTTTATTTTTTCCAGTTATTTTGGTGCAAAATAATGACAAAAACAGAAAACCAAAATATTTAAATTAACTTTTTTTTCTTTTTTCCCGTTATTTGGGTGCAAAATAAGGACAAAAACAGAAAACCAAATTATTTCAAATAACTTTTTTTTCTTTTTTCCCGTTATTTGGGTGCAAGATAAAGACAAAAACAGAAAACCAAAATATTTCAAATAACTTTTTTTTTATTTTTTCCCGGTATTTGGTTGCAAAATAAGGACAAAAACAGAAAACCAAAATATTTCAAATAACTTTTTTTTTTATTTTTTCCCGGTATTTGGTTGCAAAATAAGGACAAAAACAGAAAACCAAACTATTTCAAATAACTTTTTTTTTCTTTTTTCCGGTTATTTGGGTGCAAAATAAGGACAAAACCAGAAAACCAAAATATTTCAAATAACTTTTTTTTTATTTTTTCCCGTTATTTGGGTGCAAAATAAGGACAAAAACAGAAAACCAAAATATTTCAGATAACTTTTTTTTAATTTTTTCCCGTTATTTGGGTGCAAAATAAGGACAAAAACAGAAGACCAAAATATTTCAAATAACTTTTTTTTTATTTTTTCCCGTTATTTGGGTGCAAAATAAGGACAAAATCAGAAAACCAAAATATTTCAGATAACTTTTTTTCTTTTTCCCGTTATTTGGGTGCAAAATAAGAACAAAAACAGAAAACCAAAATATTTCAAATAACTATTTTTTCTTTTTTCCCATTATTTGGGTGCAAAATAAGGACAAAAACAGAAAACCAAAATATTTCAGATAACTTTATTTTTCTTTTTCCCGGTATTTAGGTGCAAAATAAGGACAAAAAAGAAAACCAAAATATATCAAAGAACTTTTTTTTTCTTTTTTCCTGTTATTTGGGTGGAAATTAAGGACAAAAACAGAAAACCAAAATATTACAAATAACTTTTTTTTTCTTTTTTCCTGTTATTTGGGTGCAAAATAAGGACAAAAACAGAAAACCAAAATATTTCAAATAACTTTTTTTTTCCTTTTTCCCGTTATGTGGGTGCAAAATAAGGACAAAAACAAAACCAAAATATTTCAGATAACTTTTTTTTTCTTTTTTGCCGTTATTTGGGTGCAAAATAAGGACAAAAACAGAAAACCAAAATATTTCACATAACTTTTTTTTTATTTTTTCCCGTTATTTGGGTGCAAAATAAGGACAAAAAATGAAAACCAAAATATTTCAATTAACTTTTTTTTCTTTTTTCCCGTTATTTGGGTGCAAAATAAGGACAAAAACAGAAAACCAAAATATTTCAAATAACTTTTTTTTTTTTTTCCAATTATTTGGGTGCAAAATAAGGACTAAAGCAGAAAACCAAAATATTTCAAATAACTTTTTTTTTATTTTTTCCCGTTATTTGGGTGCAAAATAAGGACAAAAACAGAAAACCAAAATATTTCAGATAACTTTTTTTTATTTTTTCCCGTTATTTGGGTGCAAAATAAGGACAAAAACAGAAAACCAAAATATTTAAATTAACTTATTTTTTCTTTTTTCCCGTTATTTGGGTGCAAGATAAAGACAAAAACAGAAAACCAAAATATTTCAAATAACTTTTTTTTTATTTTTTCCCGGTATTTGGTTGCAAAATAAAGACAAAAACAGAAAACCAAAATATTTCAAATAACTTTTTTTTTATTTTTTCCCGGTATTTGGTTGCAAAATAAGGACAAAAACAGAAAACCAAAATATTTCAAATAACTTTTTTTTTATTTTTTCCCGGTATTTTGTTGCAAAATAAGGACAAAAACAGAAAACCAAAATATTTCAAATAACTTTTTTTTTCTTTTTTCCCGTTATTTGGGTGCAAAATAAGGACAAAACCAGAAAACCAAAATATTTCAAATAACTTTTTTTTTATTTTTTCCCGTTATTTGGGTCCAAAATAAGGACAAAAACAGAAAACCAAAATATTTCAAATAACTTTTTTTCTTTTTTCCCGTTATTTGGGTGCAAAATAAGGACAAAAACAGAAAACCAAAATATTTCAGATAATTTTTTTTTATTTTTTCCAGTTATTTTGGTGCAAAATAAGGACAAAAACAGAAAACCAAAATATTTAAATTAACTTTTTTTTTCTTTTTTCCCGTTATTTGGGTGCAAAATAAGGACAAAAACAGAAAACCAAATTATTTCAAATAACTTTTTTTTCTTTTATCGCGTTATTTGGGTTCAAGATAAAGACAAAAACAGAAAACCAAAATATTTCAAATAACTTTTTTTTTATTTTTTCCCGGTATTTGGTTGCAAAATAAGGACAAAAACAGAAAACCAAAATATTTCAAATAACTTTTTTTTTTATTTTTTCCCGGTATTTGGTTGCAAAATAAGGACAAAAACAGAAAACCAAACTATTTCAAATAACTTTTTTTTTCTTTTTTCCCGTTATTTGGGTGCAAAATAAGGACAAAACCAGAAAACCAAAATATTTCAAATAACTTTTTTTTTATTTTTTCCCGTTATTTGGGTGCAAAATAAGGACAAAAACAGAAAACCAAAATATTTCAAATAACTTTTTTTTCTTTTTTCCCGTTATTTGGGTGCAAAATAAGGACAAAAACAGAAAACCAAAATATTTCAGATAACTTTTTTTTTATTTTTTCCAGTTATTTTGGTGCAAAATAAGGACAAAAACAGAAAACCAAAATATTTAAATTAACTTTTTTTTTCTTTTTTCCCGTTATTTGGGTGCAAAATAAGGACAAAAACAGAAAACCAAATTATTTCAAATAACTTTTTTTTCTTTTTTCCCGTTATTTGGGTGCAAGATAAAGACAAAAACAGAAAACCAAAATATTTCAAATAACTTTTTTTTTATTTTTTCCCGGTATTTGGTTGCAAAATAAGGACAAAAACAGAAAACCAAAATATTTCAAATAACTTTTTTTTTTATTTTTTCCCGGTATTTGGTTGCAAAATAAGGACAAAAACAGAAAACCAAACTATTTCAAATAACTTTTTTTTTCTCTTTTCCGGTTATTTGGGTGCAAAATAAGGACAAAACCAGAAAACCAAAATATTTCAAATAACTTTTTTTTTATTTTTTCCCGTTATTTGGGTGAAAAATAAGGACAAAAACAGAAAACCAAAATATTACAGATAACTTTTTTTTAATTTTTTCCCGTTATTTGGGTGCAAAATAAGGACAAAAACAGAAAACCAAAATAAGGACAAAAACATTTATTTCAAATAACTTTTTTTTTCTTTTTTCCCGTTATTTGGGTGCAAAATAAGGACAAAAACAGAAAACCAAAATATTTCAGATAACTTTTTTTCTTTTTCCCGTTATTTGGGTGCAAAATAAGAACAAAAACAGAAAACCAAAATATTTCAAATAACTATTTTTTTCTTTTTTCCCGTTATTTGGGTGCAAAATAAGGACCAAAACAGAAAACCAAAATATTTCAGATAACTTTATTTTTCTTTTTCCCGGTATTTAGGTGCAAAATAAGGACAAAAAAGAAAACCAAAATATTTCAAAGAACTTTTTTTTTCTTTTTTCCTGTTATTTGGGTGGAAAATAAGGACAAAAACAGAAAACCAAAATATTTCAAATAACTTTTTTTTTATTTTTTCCCGTTATTTGGGTGCAAAATAAGAACAAAAACAGAAAACCAAAATATTTCAAATAACTATTTTTTTCTTTTTTCCCGTTATTTGGGTGCAAAATAAGGACAAAAACAGAAAACCAAAATATTTCAAATAACTTTTTTTTTCTTTTTTCCCGTTATTTGGGTGCAAAATAAGGACAAAAACAAAACCAAAATATTTCAGATAACTTTTTTTTTCTTTTTTGCCGTTATTTGGGTGCAAAATAAGGACAAAAACAGAAAACCAAAATATTTCAAATAACTTTTTTTTCTTTTTTCCCGTTATTTGGGTGCAAAATAAGGACAAAAACAGAAAACCAAAATATTTCAGATAACTTTTTTTTTATTTTTTCCCGGTATTTGGTTGCAAAATAAGGACAAAAACAGAAAACCAAAATATTTCAAATAACTTTTTTTTTTATTTTTTCCCGGTATTTGGTTGCAAAATAAGGACAAAAACAGAAAACCAAACTATTTCAAATAACTTTTTTTTTCTTTTTTCCGGTTATTTGGGTGCAAAATAAGGACAAAACCAGAAAACCAAAATATTTCAAATAACTTTTTTTTTATTTTTTCCCGTTATTTGGGTGCAAAATAAGGACAAAAACAGAAAACCAAATTATTTCAAATAACTTTTTTTTCTTTTTTCCCGTTATTTGGGTGCAAGATAAAGACAAAAACAGAAAACCAAAATATTTCAAATAACTTTTTTTTTATTTTTTCCCGGTATTTGGTTGCAAAATAAGGACAAAAACAGAAAACCAAAATATTTCAAATAACTTTTTTTTTTATTTTTTCCCGGTATTTGGTTGCAAAATAAGGACAAAAACAGAAAACCAAACTATTTCAAATAACTTTTTTTTTCTTTTTTCCGGTTATTTGGGTGCAAAATTAGGACAAAACCAGAAAACCAAAATATTTCAAATAACTTTTTTTTTATTTTTTCCCGTTATTTGGGTGCAAAATAAGGACAAAAACAGAAAACCAAAATATTTCAGATAACTTTTTTTTAATTTTTTCCCGTTATTTGGGTGCAAAATAAGGACAAAAACAGAAAACCAAAATATTTCAAATAACTTTTTTTTTCTTTTTTCCCGTTATTTGGGTGCAAAATAAGGACAAAATCAGAAAACCAAAATATTTCAGATAACTTTTTTTCTTTTTCCCGTTATTTGGGTGCAAAATAAGAACAAAAACAGAAAACCAAAATATTTCAAATAACTATTTTTTCTTTTTTCCCATTATTTGGGTGCAAAATAAGGACAAAAACAGAAAACCAAAATATTTCAGATAACTTTATTTTTCTTTTTCCCGGTATTTAGGTGCAAAATAAGGACAAAAAAGAAAACCAAAATATATCAAAGAACTTTTTTTTTCTTTTTTCCTGTTATTTGGGTGGAAATTAAGGACAAAAACAGAAAACCAAAATATTACAAATAACTTTTTTTTTCTTTTTTCCTGTTATTTGGGTGCAAAATAAGGACAAAAACAGAAAACCAAAATATTTCAAATAACTTTTTTTTTCTTTTTTCCCGTTATGTGGGTGCAAAATAAGGACAAAAACAAAACCAAAATATTTCAGATAACTTTTTTTTTCTTTTTTGCCGTTATTTGGGTGCAAAATAAGGACAAAAACAGAAAACCAAAATATTTCACATAACTTTTTTTTTATTTTTTCCCGTTATTTGGGTGCAAAATAAGGACAAAAAATGAAAACCAAAATATTTCAATTAACTTTTTTTTCTTTTTTCCCGTTATTTGGGTGCAAAATAAGGACAAAAACAGAAAACCAAAATATTTCAAATAACTTTTTTTTTTTTTTCCAATTATTTGGGTGCAAAATAAGGACTAAAGCAGAAAACCAAAATATTTCAAATAACTTTTTTTTTATTTTTTTCCGTTATTCGGGTGCAAAATAAGGACAAAAACAGAAAACCAAAATATTTCAAATAACTTTTTTTTTCTTCTTTCCCGTTATTTGGGTGCAAAATAACGACAAAAACAGAAAACCAAAATATTTCAAATAACTTTTTTTTTCTTTTTTCCCGTTATTTGGGTGCAAAGTAAGGACAAAAAATGAAAACCAAAATATTTCAATTAACTTTTTTTTTCTTTTTTCCCGTTATTTGGGTGCAAAATAAGGACAAAACCAGAAAACCAAAATATTTCAAATAACTTTTTTTTATTTTTTCCCGTTATTTGGGTGCAAAATAAGGACTAAAGCAGAAAACCAAAATATTTCAAATAACTTTTTTTTTATTTTTTCCCGTTATTCGGGTGCAAAATAAGGACAAAAACAGAAAACCAAAATATTTCAAATACATTTTTTTTTCTTCTTTCCCGTTATTTGGGTGCAAAATAACGACAAAAACAGAAACCCAAAATATTTCAAATAACTTTTTTTTTATTTTTTCCCGTTATTTGGGTGCAAAATAAGGACAAAAACAGAAAACCAAAATATATCAAAGAACTTTTTTTTTCTTCTTTCCTGTTATTTGGGTGGAAATTAAGGACAAAAACAGAAAACCAAAATATTACAAATAACTTTTTTTTTCTTTTTTCCTGTTATTTGGGTGCAAAATAAGGACAAAAACAGAAAACCAAAATATTTCAAATAACTTTTTTTTTCTTTTTTACCGTTATGTGGGTGCAAAATAAGGACAAAAACAAAACCAAAATATTTCACATAACTTTTTTTTTCTTTTTTGCCGTTATTTGGGTGCAAAATAAGGACAAAAACAGAAAACCAAAATATTTCACATAACTTTTTTTTTATTTTTTCCCGTTATTTGGGTGCAAAATAAGGACAAAAAATGAAAACCAAAATATTTCAATTAACTTTTTTTTCTTTTTTCCCGTTATTTGGGTGCAAAATAAGGACAAAAACAGAAAACCAAAATATTTCAAATAACTTTTTTTTTTTTGCCAATTATTTGGGTGCAAAATAAGGACTAAAGCAGAAAACCAAAATATTTCAAATAACTTTTTTTTTATTTTTTTCCGTTATTCGGGTGCAAAATAAGGACAAAAACAGAAAACCAAAATATTTCAAATAACTTTTTTTTTTCTTCTTTCCCGTTATTTGGGTGCAAAATAACGACAAAAACAGAAAACCAAAATATTTCAAATAACTTTTTTTTTCTTTTTTCCCGTTATTTGGGTGCAAAGTAAGGACAAAAAATGAAAACCAAAATATTTCAATTAACTTTTTTTTCTTTTTTCCCGTTATTTGGGTGCAAAATAAGGAAAAAAACAGAAAACCAAAATATTTCAAATAACTTTTTTTTCTTTTTTCCCGTTATTTGGGTGCAAAATAAGGACTAAAGCAGAAAACCAAAATATTTCAAATAACTTTTGTTTTATTTTTTCCCGTTATTCGGGTGCAAAATAAGGACAAAAACAGAAAACCAAAATATTTCAAATAAATTTTTTTTTCTTCTTTCCCGTTATTTGGGTGCAAAATAAAGACAAAAACAGAAACCCAAAATATTTCAAATAACTTTTTTTTTATTTTTTCCCGTTATTTGGGTGCAAAATAAGGACAAAAACAGAAAACCAAAATATTTCAAATAACTTTATTTTTTCCCGTTATTTGGGTGCAAAATAAGGACAAAAACAGAAAACCAAAATATTTCAAATAACTTTTTTTTGCTTTTTCCCCGTTATTTGGGTGTAAAATAAGGATAAAAACAGAAAACCAAAATATTTCAAATAACTTTTTTTTTATTTTTTCCCGTTATTTGGGTGCAAAATAAGGACAAAAACAGAAAACCAAAATATTTGAGATAACTTCTTTTTTCTTTTTTGCCGTTATTTGGGTGCAAAATAAGGACAAAAACAAAAAACCAAAATATTTCAAATAACTTTTTTTTATTTTTTCCCGTTATTTGGGTGCAAAATAAGGACTAAAGCAGAAAACCAAAATATTTCAAATAACTTTTTTTTTATTTTTTCCCGTTATTCGGGTGCAAAATAAGGACAAAAACAGAAAACCAAAATATTTCAAATACATTTTTTTTTCTTCTTTCCCGTTATTTGGGTGCAAAATAACGACAAAAACAGAAACCCAAAATATTTCAAATAACTTTTTTTTTATTTTTTCCCGTTATTTGGGTGCAAAATAAGGACAAAAACAGAAAACCAAAATATATCAAAGAACTTTTTTTTTCTTCTTTCCTGTTATTTGGGTGGAAATTAAGGACAAAAACAGAAAACCAAAATATTACAAATAACTTTTTTTTTCTTTTTTCCTGTTATTTGGGTGCAAAATAAGGACAAAAACAGAAAACCAAAATATTTCAAATAACTTTTTTTTTCTTTTTTACCGTTATGTGGGTGCAAAATAAGGACAAAAACAAAACCAAAATATTTCAGATAACTTTTTTTTTCTTTTTTGCCGTTATTTGGGTGCAAAATAAGGACAAAAACAGAAAACCAAAATATTTCACATAACTTTTTTTTTATTTTTTCCCGTTATTTGGGTGCAAAATAAGGACAAAAAATGAAAACCAAAATATTTCAATTAACTTTTTTTTCTTTTTTCCCGTTATTTGGGTGCAAAATAAGGACAAAAACAGAAAACCAAAATATTTCAAATAACTTTTTTTTTTTTGCCAATTATTTGGGTGCAAAATAAGGACTAAAGCAGAAAACCAAAATATTTCAAATAACTTTTTTTTTATTTTTTTCCGTTATTCGGGTGCAAAATAAGGACAAAAACAGAAAACCAAAATATTTCAAATAACTTTTTTTTTTCTTCTTTCCCGTTATTTGGGTGCAAAATAACGACAAAAACAGAAAACCAAAATATTTCAAATAACTTTTTTTTTCTTTTTTCCCGTTATTTGGGTGCAAAGTAAGGACAAAAAATGAAAACCAAAATATTTCAATTAACTTTTTTTTCTTTTTTCCCGTTATTTGGGTGCAAAATAAGGACAAAAACAGAAAACCAAAATATTTCAAATAATCTTTTTTTCTTTTTTCCCGTTATTTGGGTGCAAAATAAGGACTAAAGCAGAAAACCAAAATATTTCAAGTAACCTTTTTTTTCTTTTTTCCCGTTATTTGGGTGCAAAATAAGGACAAAACAGAAAACCAAAATATTTCAGATAACTTTTTTTCTTTTTCCCGTTATTTGGGTGCAAAATAAGGACAAAAACAGAAAACCAAAATATTTCAGATAACTTTTTTTTAATTTTTTCCCGTTATTTGGGTGCAAAATAAGGACAAAAACAGAAAACCAAAATATTTCAAATAACTTTTTTTTTCTTTTTTCCCGTTATTTGGGTGCAAAATAAGGACAAAATCAGAAAACCAAAATATTTCAGATAACTTTTTTTCTTTTTCCCGTTATTTGGGTGCAAAATAAGAACAAAAACAGAAAACCAAAATATTTCAAATAACTATTTTTTCTTTTTTCCCATTATTTGGGTGCAAAATAAGGACAAAAACAGAAAACCAAAATATTTCAGATAACTTTATTTTTCTTTTTCCCGGTATTTAGGTGCAAAATAAGGACAAAAAAGAAAACCAAAATATATCAAAGAACTTTTTTTTTCTTTTTTCCTGTTATTTGGGTGGAAATTAAGGACAAAAACAGAAAACCAAAATATTACAAATAACTTTTTTTTTCTTTTTTCCTGTTATTTGGGTGCAAAATAAGGACAAAAACAGAAAACCAAAATATTTCAAATAACTTTTTTTTTCTTTTTTCCCGTTATGTGGGTGCAAAATAAGGACAAAAACAAAACCAAAATATTTCAGATAACTTTTTTTTTCTTTTTTGCCGTTATTTGGGTGCAAAATAAGGACAAAAACAGAAAACCAAAATATTTCACATAACTTTTTTTTTATTTTTTCCCGTTATTTGGGTGCAAAATAAGGACAAAAAATGAAAACCAAAATATTTCAATTAACTTTTTTTTCTTTTTTCCCGTTATTTGGGTGCAAAATAAGGACAAAAACAGAAAACCAAAATATTTCAAATAACTTTTTTTTTTTTTTCCAATTATTTGGGTGCAAAATAAGGACTAAAGCAGAAAACCAAAATATTTCAAATAACTTTTTTTTTATTTTTTTCCGTTATTCGGGTGCAAAATAAGGACAAAAACAGAAAACCAAAATATTTCAAATAACTTTTTTTTTCTTCTTTCCCGTTATTTGGGTGCAAAATAACGACAAAAACAGAAAACCAAAATATTTCAAATAACTTTTTTTTTCTTTTTTCCCGTTATTTGGGTGCAAAGTAAGGACAAAAAATGAAAACCAAAATATTTCAATTAACTTTTTTTTTCTTTTTTCCCGTTATTTGGGTGCAAAATAAGGACAAAAACAGAAAACCAAAATATTTCAAATAACTTTTTTTTCTTTTTTCCCGTTATTTGGGTGCAAAATAAGGACTAAAGCAGAAAACCAAAATATTTCAAATAACTTTTTTTTTATTTTTTCCCGTTATTCGGGTGCAAAATAAGGACAAAAACAGAAAACCAAAATATTTCAAATACATTTTTTTTTCTTCTTTCCCGTTATTTGGGTGCAAAATAACGACAAAAACAGAAACCCAAAATATTTCAAATAACTTTTTTTTTATTTTTTCCCGTTATTTGGGTGCAAAATAAGGACAAAAACAGAAAACCAAAATATATCAAAGAACTTTTTTTTTCTTCTTTCCTGTTATTTGGGTGGAAATTAAGGACAAAAACAGAAAACCAAAATATTACAAATAACTTTTTTTTTCTTTTTTCCTGTTATTTGGGTGCAAAATAAGGACAAAAACAGAAAACCAAAATATTTCAAATAACTTTTTTTTTCTTTTTTACCGTTATGTGGGTGCAAAATAAGGACAAAAACAAAACCAAAATATTTCACATAACTTTTTTTTTCTTTTTTGCCGTTATTTGGGTGCAAAATAAGGACAAAAACAGAAAACCAAAATATTTCACATAACTTTTTTTTTATTTTTTCCCGTTATTTGGGTGCAAAATAAGGACAAAAAATGAAAACCAAAATATTTCAATTAACTTTTTTTTCTTTTTTCCCGTTATTTGGGTGCAAAATAAGGACAAAAACAGAAAACCAAAATATTTCAAATAACTTTTTTTTTTTTGCCAATTATTTGGGTGCAAAATAAGGACTAAAGCAGAAAACCAAAATATTTCAAATAACTTTTTTTTTATTTTTTTCCGTTATTCGGGTGCAAAATAAGGACAAAAACAGAAAACCAAAATATTTCAAATAACTTTTTTTTTTCTTCTTTCCCGTTATTTGGGTGCAAAATAACGACAAAAACAGAAAACCAAAATATTTCAAATAACTTTTTTTTTCTTTTTTCCCGTTATTTGGGTGCAAAGTAAGGACAAAAAATGAAAACCAAAATATTTCAATTAACTTTTTTTTCTTTTTTCCCGTTATTTGGGTGCAAAATAAGGAAAAAAACAGAAAACCAAAATATTTCAAATAACTTTTTTTTCTTTTTTCCCGTTATTTGGGTGCAAAATAAGGACTAAAGCAGAAAACCAAAATATTTCAAATAACTTTTGTTTTATTTTTTCCCGTTATTCGGGTGCAAAATAAGGACAAAAACAGAAAACCAAAATATTTCAAATAAATTTTTTTTTCTTCTTTCCCGTTATTTGGGTGCAAAATAACGACAAAAACAGAAACCCAAAATATTTCAAATAACTTTTTTTTTATTTTTTCCCGTTATTTGGGTGCAAAATAAGGACAAAAACAGAAAACCAAAATATTTCAAATAACTTTATTTTTTCCCGTTATTTGGGTGCAAAATAAGGACAAAAACAGAAAACCAAAATATTTCAAATAACTTTTTTTTGCTTTTTCCCCGTTATTTGGGTGTAAAATAAGGATAAAAACAGAAAACCAAAATATTTCAAATAACTTTTTTTTTATTTTTTCCCGTTATTTGGGTGCAAAATAAGGACAAAAACAGAAAACCAAAATATTTGAGATAACTTCTTTTTTCTTTTTTGCCGTTATTTGGGTGCAAAATAAGGACAAAAACAAAAAACCAAAATATTTCAAATAACTTTTTTTTATTTTTTCCCGTTATTTGGGTGCAAAATAAGGACTAAAGCAGAAAACCAAAATATTTCAAATAACTTTTTTTTTATTTTTTCCCGTTATTCGGGTGCAAAATAAGGACAAAAACAGAAAACCAAAATATTTCAAATACATTTTTTTTTCTTCTTTCCCGTTATTTGGGTGCAAAATAACGACAAAAACAGAAACCCAAAATATTTCAAATAACTTTTTTTTTATTTTTTCCCGTTATTTGGGTGCAAAATAAGGACAAAAACAGAAAACCAAAATATATCAAAGAACTTTTTTTTTCTTCTTTCCTGTTATTTGGGTGGAAATTAAGGACAAAAACAGAAAACCAAAATATTACAAATAACTTTTTTTTTCTTTTTTCCTGTTATTTGGGTGCAAAATAAGGACAAAAACAGAAAACCAAAATATTTCAAATAACTTTTTTTTTCTTTTTTACCGTTATGTGGGTGCAAAATAAGGACAAAAACAAAACCAAAATATTTCAGATAACTTTTTTTTTCTTTTTTGCCGTTATTTGGGTGCAAAATAAGGACAAAAACAGAAAACCAAAATATTTCACATAACTTTTTTTTTATTTTTTCCCGTTATTTGGGTGCAAAATAAGGACAAAAAATGAAAACCAAAATATTTCAATTAACTTTTTTTTCTTTTTTCCCGTTATTTGGGTGCAAAATAAGGACAAAAACAGAAAACCAAAATATTTCAAATAACTTTTTTTTTTTTGCCAATTATTTGGGTGCAAAATAAGGACTAAAGCAGAAAACCAAAATATTTCAAATAACTTTTTTTTTATTTTTTTCCGTTATTCGGGTGCAAAATAAGGACAAAAACAGAAAACCAAAATATTTCAAATAACTTTTTTTTTTCTTCTTTCCCGTTATTTGGGTGCAAAATAACGACAAAAACAGAAAACCAAAATATTTCAAATAACTTTTTTTTTCTTTTTTCCCGTTATTTGGGTGCAAAGTAAGGACAAAAAATGAAAACCAAAATATTTCAATTAACTTTTTTTTCTTTTTTCCCGTTATTTGGGTGCAAAATAAGGACAAAAACAGAAAACCAAAATATTTCAAATAACTTTTTTTTCTTTTTTCCCGTTATTTGGGTGCAAAATAAGGACTAAAGCAGAAAACCAAAATATTTCAAATAACTTTTGTTTTATTTTTTCCCGTTATTCGGGTGCAAAATAAGGACAAAAACAGAAAACCAAAATATTTCAAATAAATTTTTTTTTCTTCTTTCCCGTTATTTGGGTGCAAAATAACGACAAAAACAGAAACCCAAAATATTTCAAATAACTTTTTTTTTATTTTTTCCCGTTATTTGGGTGCAAAATAAGGACAAAAACAGAAAACCAAAATATTTCAAATAACTTTATTTTTTCCCGTTATTTGGGTGCAAAATAAGGACAAAAACAGAAAACCAAAATATTTCAAATAACTTTTTTTTGCTTTTTCCCCGTTATTTGGGTGTAAAATAAGGATAAAAACAGAAAACCAAAATATTTCAAATAACTTTTTATTTATTTTTTCCCGTTATTTGGGTGCAAAATAAGGACAAAAACAGAAAACCAAAATATTTGAGATAACTTCTTTTTTCTTTTTTGCCGTTATTTGGGTGCAAAATAAGGACAAAAACAAAAAACCAAAATATTTCAAATAACTTTTTTTTATTTTTTCCCGTTATTTGGGTGCAAAATAAGGACAAAAACAGAAAACCAAAATATTTCAAATAACTTTTTTTTTCTTTTTTCCCGTTATTTGGGTGCAAAATAAGGACAAAAACAGAAAACCGAAATATTTCAAATAACTTTTTTTTTATTTTTTCCCGTTATTTGGGTGCAAAATAAGGACAAAAACAGAAAACCTAAATATTTCAGATAACTTTTTTTTGCTTTTTTCCCGTTATTTGGTTGCAAAATAAGGACAAAAACAGAAAACCAAAATATTTCAAATAACTTTTTTTTTCTTTTTTCCCGTTATTTGTGTGCAAAATAAGGACAAAAACCGAAAACCAAAATATTTCAAATAACTTTTTTTTTCTTTTTTCACGTTATTTGGGTGCAAAATAAGGACAAAAACAGAAAACCAAAATATTTCACATAACTTTTTTTTATTTTTGCCCGTTATTTGGGTGCAAAGTAAGGACAAAAAATGAAAACCAAAATATTTCAATTAACTTTTTTCTTTTTTCCCGTTATTTGGGTGCAAAATAAGGACAAAAACAGAAAACCAAAATATTTCAAATAACTTTTTTTTTCTTTTTTCCCGTTATTTGGGTGCAAAATAAGGACTAAAGCAGAAAACCAAAATATTTCAAATAACTTTTTTTTTATTTTTTCCCGTTATTCGGATTCAAAATAAGGACAAAAACAGAAAACCAAAATATTTCAAAAAAATTTTTTTTTATTTTTTCCCGTTATTTGGGTGCAAAATAAGGACAAAAACAGAAAACCAAAATATTTCAGATAACTTTTTTTTTATTTTTTCCCGTTATTTGGGTGCAAAATAAGGACAAAAACAGAAAACCAATATATTTCAAATAACTTTTTTTTTATTTCTTACCGTTATTTGGGTGCAAAATAAGGACAAAAACAGAAAACCAAAATATTTCAAATAACTTTATTTTTTATTTTTTCCCGTTATTTGGGTGTAAAATAAGGACAAAAACAGAAAACCAAAATTTTTCAAATAACTTTTTTTTAATTTTTTCCCTTTATTCGGGTGCAAAATAAGGACAAAAACAGAAAACCAAAATATTTCAAATAACTTTTTGTTTCTTTTTTCCCGTTATTTGGGTGCAAAATAAGGACAAAAACCGAAAACCAAAATATTTCAAATAACTTTTTTTTGCTTTTTCCCCGTTATTTGGGTGTAAAATAACGACAAAAACAGAAAACCAAAATTTTGCAAATAACTTTTTATTTATTTTTTCCCGTTATTTGGGTGCAAAATAAGCACAAAAACAGAAAACCAAAATATTTCAAATAACTTTTTTTTTCTTTTTTCCCGTTATTTGGGTGCAAAATAAGGACAAAAACAGAAAACCGAAATATTTCAAATAACTTTTTTTGTTTTTTTCCCGTTATTTGGATGCAAAATAAGGACAAAAACAGAAAACCAAAATATTTCAAATAATTTTTTTTTTCATTTTTCCCGTTATTTGGGTGCAAAATAAGGACAAAAACAGAAAACCAAAATATTGCAGATAACTTTTTTTCCTTTTTTCCCGTTATTTAGGTGCAAAATAAGGACAAAAACAGAAAACCAAAATATTTCAAATAACTTTTTTTTTATTTTTTCCCGGTATTTGGGTGCAAAATAAGGACAAAAACAGAAAACCAATATATATCAAATAACTTTTTTTTTCTTTTTTCCCGTTATTTGGGTGCAAAATAAGGACAAAAACAGAAAGCCAAAATATTTCAAATAACTTTTTTTTCTTTTTTCCCGTTATTTGGGTGCAAAATAAGGACAAAAACAAAACCAAAATATTTCAGATAACTTTTTTTTCTTTTTTCCCGTTAATTGGGTGCAAAATAAGGACAAAACAGAAAATCAAAATATTTCACATAACTTTTTTTTATTTTTTTCCGTTATTTGGGTGCAAAATAAGGACAAAAAATTACAACCAAAATATTTCAATAAACTTTTTTTTTCTTTTTTCCCGTTATTTGGGTGCAAAATAAGGACAAAAACAGAAAACCAAAATATTTCAGATAACTTTTTTTTATTTTTACCCGTTATTTGGGTAAAAAATAAGGACAAAAACAGAAAACCAAAATATTTCAAATAACTTTTTTTTTATTTTTTCCCGTTATTCGGGTGCAAAATAAGGACAAAAACAGAAAACCAAAATATTTGAAATAACTTTTTTTTTCTTTTTTCCAGTTATTTGGGTGCAAAATAAGGACAAAAACAGAAAACCAAAATATTTCAAATAACTTTTTTTGCAAAATAAGGACTAAACCAGAAAACCAAAGTATTTCAAATAACTTTTTTTGTATTTTTTCCCGTTATTCGTGTGCAAAATAAGGACAAAAACAGAAAACCAAAATATTTCAAATAACTTTTTTTTTCTTTTTTCCCGTTATTTGGGTGCAAAATAAGGACAAAAACAGAAAACCAAAATATTTCAAATAACTTTTTTTTCTTTTTTCCCGTTATTTGGGTGCAAGATAAGGACAAAAACAGAAAACCAAAATATTTCAAATAACTTTTTTTTAATTTTTTCCCGGTATTTGGGTGCAAAATAAGGACAAAAACAGAAAATCAAAATATATCAAATAACTTTTTTTTTCTTTTTTCCCGTTATTTGGGTGCAAAATAAGGACAAAAACAGAAAACCAAAATATTTCAAATAACTTTTTTTTTCTTTTTTCCCGTTATTTGGGTGCAAAATAAGGACAAAACAAACCAAAATATTTCAGATAACTTTTTTTTTCTTTTTCCCCGTTATTTGGGTGTAAAATAAAGACAAAAACAAATAACCAAAATATTTCAAATAACTTTTTTTTATTTTTTCCCGTTATTTGTGTGCAAAATAAGGACAAAAACAGAAACCAAAATATTTCAAATAACTTTTTTTTCCTTTTTTCCCGTTATTTGGGTGCAAAATAAGGACAAAAACCGAAAACAAAAACATTTCAAATAACTTTTTTTTGCTTTTTCCCCGTTATTTGGGTGTAAAATAAGGACAAAAACAGAAAACCAAAATTTTTCAAATAACTTTTTTTTTATTTTTTCCCGTTATTTGGGTGCAAAATAAGGACAAAAAATGAAAACCAAAATATTTAAATTAACTTTTTTTTCTTTTTTCCCGTTATTTGGGTGCAAAATAAGGACAAAAACAGAAAACCAAAATATTTCAAATAACTTTTTTTTTTTTTCCAGTTATTTGGGTGCAAAATAAGGACTAGAGCAGAAAACCAAAATATTTCAAATAACCTTTTTTTGCAAAATAAGGACTACACCAGAAAACCAAAGTATTTCAAATAACTTTTTTTGTATTTTTTCCCGTTATTCGTGTGCAAAATAAGGACAAAAACAGAAAACCAAAATATTTCAAATAACTTTTTTTTTCTTTTTTCCCGTTATTTGGGTGCAAAATAAGGACAAAAACAGAAAACCAAAATATTTCAATTAACTTTTTTTGCTTTTTCCCCGTTATTTGGGTGTAAAATAAGGACAAAAACAGAAAACCAAAATTTTTTCAAATAACTTTTTATTTATTTTTTTCCGTTATTCGGGTGCAAAATAAGGACAAAAACAGAAAACCAAAATATTTCAAATAACTTTTTTTTTTCCCGTTATTTGGGTGCAAAATAAGGACAAAAACAAAACCAAAATATTTCAGATAACTTTTTTTTTCTTTTTTCTCGTTATTTGGGTGCAAAATAAAGACAAAAACAAAAAACCAAAATATTTCAAATAACTTTTTTTTTATTTTTTCCCGTTATTTGGGTGCAAAATAAGGACAAAAACAGAAAACCAAAATATTTCAGATAACTTTTTTTTTATTTTTTCCCGTTATTTGGGTGTAAAATAAGGACAAAAACAGAAAACCAATATATTTCAAATAACTTTTTTTTTATTTCTTCCCGTTATTTGGGTGCAAAATAAGGACAAAAACAGAAAACCAAAATATTTCAAATAACTTTATTTTTTATTTTTTCCCGTTATTTGGGTGTAAAATAAGGACAAAAACAGAAACCAAAATTTTTCAAATAACTTTTTTTTTATTTTTTCCCGTTATTTGGGTGTAAAATAAGGACAAAAACAGAAAACCAATATATTTCAAATAACTTTTTTTTTATTTCTTCCCGTTATTTGGGTGCAAAATAAGGACAAAAACAGAAAACCAAAATATTTCAGATAACTTTTTTTTGCTTTTTTCCCGTTATTTGGGTGCAAAATAAGGACAAAAACAGAAAACAAAACAATTTTTAATAACTTTTTTTTTCTTTTTTCCCGTTATTTGGGTGCAAAATAAGGACAAAAACCGAAAACCAAAATATTTCAAATAACTTTTTTTTTCTTTTTTCCCGTTATTTGGGTGCAAAATAAGGACTAAAGCAGAAAACCAAAATATTTCAAATAACTTTTTTTTTTTTTTTCCCGTTATTCGGGTGCAAAATAAGGACAAAAACAGAAAACCAAAATATTTCAAATAACTTTTTTTTTCTTCTTTCCCGTTATTTGGGTGCAAAATAACGACAAAAACAGAAAACCAAAATATTTCAAATAACTTTTTTTTCTTTTTTCCCGTTATTTGGGTGCAAAATAAGGACAAAAACAGAAAACCAAAATATTTCAAATAACTTTTTTTTTTTCCCGTTATTTGGGTGCAAAATAAGGACAAAAACCGAAAACCAAAACATTTCAAATAACTTTTTTTTGCTTTTTCCCCGTTATTTGGGTGTAAAATAAGGACACAAAAACAGAAAACCAAAATTTTTCAAATAACTTTTTATTTATTTTTTTTCGTTATTTGGGTGCAAAATAAGGACAAAAACAGAAAACCAAAATATTTCAGATAACTTCTTTTTTCTTTTTTGCCGTTATTTGGGTGCAAAATAATGACAAAAACAAAAAACCAAAATATTTCAAATAACTTTTTTTTTTTATTTTTTTCCCGTTATTTGGGTGCAAAATAAGGACAAAAACAGAAAACCAAAATATTTCAGATAACTTTTTTTTGCTTTTTTCCCGTTATTTGGGTGCAAAATAAGGACAAAAACAGAAAACAAAAAAATTTTTAATAACTTTTTTTTTCTTTTTTCCCGTTATTTTGGTGCAAAATAAGGACACAAACCGAAAACCAAAATATTTCAAATAACTTTTTTTTTCTTTTTTCCCGTTATTTGGGTGCAAAATAAGGACAAAAACAGAAAACCGAAATATTTCACATAACTTTTTTTGTATTTTTTCCCGTTATTTGGGTGCAAAAAAAGGACAAAAACAGAAAACCAAAATATTTCAAATAACTTTTTTTTTCTTTTTTCCCGTTATATGGGTGCAAAATAAGGACTAAAGCAGAAAACCAAAATATTTCAAATAACTTTTTTTTTATTTTTTCCCGTTATTCGGGTGCAAAATAAGGACAAAAACAGAAAACCAAAATATTTCAAATAACTTTTTTTTTCTTCTTTCCCGTTATTTGGGTGCAAAATAACGACAAAAACAGAAAACCAAAATATTTCAAATAACTTTTTTTTCTTTTTTCCCGTTATTTGGGTGCAAGATAAGGACAAAAACAGAAAACCAAAATATTTCAAATAACTTTTTTTTTTTTTCCCGTTATTTGGGTGCAAAATAAGGACAAAAAATGAAAACCAAAATATTTCAATTAACTTTTTTTTCTTTTTTCCCGTTATTTGGGTGCAAAATAAGGACAAAAACAGAAAACCAAAATATTTCAAATAACTTTTTTTTTTTTTTTCCAGTTATTTGGGTGCAAAATAAGGACTAGAGCAGAAAACCAAAATATTTCAAATAACTTTTTTTTTATTTTTTTCCGTTATTCGGGTCCAAAATAAGGACAAAAACAAAAAACCAAAATATTTCAAATAACTTTTTTTTTTTCACCGTTATTTGGGTGCAAAATAAGGACAAAAACAGAAAACCAAAATATTTCAGATAACTTTTTTTTGCTTTTTTCCCGTTATTTGGGTGCAAAATAAGGACAAAAATCGAAAACCAAAATATTTCAAATAACTTTTTTTTTCTTTTTTCCCGTTATTTGGGTGCAAAATAAGGACAAAAACAGAAAACCAAAATATTTCACATAACGTTTTTTGGATTTTTTCCCGTTATTTGGGTGCAAAATAAGGACAAATACAGAAAACCAAAATATTTCAAATAACTTTTTTTTTCTTTTTTCCCGTTATTTGGGTGCAAAATAACGACTAAAGCAGAAAACCAAAATATTTCAAATAACTTTTTTTTTATTTTTTCCCGTTATTCGGGTGCAAAATAAGGACAAAAACAGAAAACCAAAATATTTCAAATAACTTTTTTTTTCTTCTTTCCCGTTATTTGGGTGCGAAATAACGACAAAAAGAGAAAACCAAAATATTTCAAATAACTTTTTTTTCTTTTTTCCCGTTATTTGGGTGCAAGATAAGGACAAAAACAGAAAACCAAAATATTTCAAATAACTTTTTTTTTTTTCCCGTTATTTGGGTGCAAAATAAGGACAAAAACAAAACCAAAATATTTCAGATGACTTTTTTTTTCTTTTTTCCCGTTATTTGGGTGCAAAATAAAGACAAAAACAAATAACCAAAATATTTCAAATAACGTTTTTTTTATTTTTTCCCGTTATTTGGGTGCAAAATAAGGACAAAAACAGAAAACCAAAATATTTCAAATAACTTTTTTTTCCTTTTTTCCCGTTATTTGGGTGCAAAATAAGGACAAAAACCGAAAACCAAAACATTTCAAATAACTTTTTTTTGCTTTTTCCCCGTTATTTGGGTGTAAAATAAGGACAAAAACAGAAAACCAAAATTTTTCAAATAACTTTTTATTTATTTTTTTTCGTTATTTGGGTGCAAAATAAGGACAAAAACAGAAAACCAAAATATTTCAGATAACTTCTTTTTTCTTTTTTGCCGTTATTTGGGTGCAAAATAAGGACAAAAACAAAAAACCAAAATATTTCAAATAACTTTTTTTTATTTTTTCCCGTTATTTGGGTGCAAAATAAGGTCAAAAACAGAAAACCAAAATATTTCAAATAACTTTTTTTTTTTTCCAGTTATTTGGGTGCAAAATAAGGACTAGAGCAGAAAACCAAAATATTTCAAATAACTTTTTTTTTATTTTTTCCCGTTATTCGGGTGCAAAATAAGGACAAAAACAGAAAACCAAAATATTTCAAATAACTTTTTTTTTTTCCCGTTATTTGGGTGCAAAATAAGGACAAAAACAAAACCAAAATATTTCAGATAACTTTTTTTTTCTTTTTTCTCGTTATTTGGGTGCAAAATAAAGACAAAAACAAAAAACCAAAATATTTCAAATAACTTTTTTTTTATTTTTTCCCGTTATTTGGGTGCAAAATAAGGACAAAAACAGAAAACCAAAATATTTCAGATAACTTTTTTTTTATTTTTTCCCGTTATTTGGGTGTAAAATAAGGACAAAAACAGAAAACCAATATATTTCAAATAACTTTTTTTTTATTTCTTCCCGTTATTTGGGTGCAAAATAAGGACAAAAACAGAAAACCAAAATATTTCAAATAACTTTATTTTTTATTTTTTCCCGTTATTTGGGTGCAAAATAAGGACAAAAACAGAAAACCAAAATATTTCAGATAACTTTTTTTTGCTTTTTTCCCGTTATTTGGGTGCAAAATAAGGACAAAAACAGAAAACAAAACAATTTTTAATAACTTTTTTTTTCTTTTTTCCCGTTATTTGGGTGCAAAATAAGGACAAAAACCGAAAACCAAAATATTTCAAATAACTTTTTTTTTCTTTTTTCCCGTTATTTGGGTGCAAAATAAGGACAAAAACAGAAAACCAAAATATTTCACATAACTTTTTTTGTATTTTTTCCCGTTATTTGGGTGCAAAATAAGGACAAATACAGAAAACCAAAATATTTCAAATAACTTTTTTTTTCTTTTTTCCCGTTATTTGGGTGCAAAATAAGGACTAAAGCAGAAAACCAAAATATTTCAAATAACTTTTTTTTTATTTTTTCCCGTTATTCGGGTGCAAAATAAGGACAAAAACAGAAAACCAAAATATTTCAAATAACTTTTTTTTTCTTCTTTCCCGTTATTTGGGTGCAAAATAACGACAAAAACAGAAAACCAAAATATTTCAAATAACTTTTTTTTCTTTTTTCCCGTTATTTGGGTGCAAGATAAGGACAAAAACAGAAAACCAAAATATTTCAAATAACTTTTTTTTTTTCCCGTTATTTGGGTGCAAAATAAGGACAAAAACAAAACCAAAATATTTCAGATGACTTTTTTTTTCTTTTTTCCCGTTATTTGGGTGCAAAATAAAGACAAAAACAAATAACCAAAATATTTCAAATAACTTTTTTTTTATTTTTTCCCGTTATTTGGGTGCAAAATAAGGACAAAAACAGAAAACCAAAATATTTCAAATAACTTTTTTTTCCTTTTTTCCCGTTATTTGGGTGCAAAATAAGGACAAAAACCGAAAACCAAAACATTTCAAATAACTTTTTTTTGCTTTTTCCCCGTTATTTGGGTGTAAAATAAGGACAAAAACAGAAAACCAAAATTTTTCAAATAACTTTTTATTTATTTTTTTTCGTTATTTGGGTGCAAAATAAGGACAAAAACAGAAAACCAAAATATTTCAGATAACTTCTTTTTTCTTTTTTGCCGTTATTTGGGTGCAAAATAAGGACAAAAACAAAAAACCAAAATATTTCAAATAACTTTTTTTTTATTTTTTCCCGTTATTTGGGTGCAAAATAAGGACAAAAACAGAAAACCAAAATATTTCAGATAACTTTTTTTTGCTTTTTTCCCGTTATTTGGGTGCAAAATAAGGACAAAAACAGAAAACAAAAAAATTTTTAATAACTTTTTTTTTCTTTTTTCCCGTTATTTTTGTGCAAAATAAGGACACAAACGGAAAACCAAAATATTTCAAATAACTTTTTTTTTCTTTTTTCCCGTTATTTGGGTGCAAAATAAGGACAAAAACAGAAAACCAAAATATTTCACATAACTTTTTTTGTATTTTTTCCCGTTATTTGGGTGCAAAAAAAGGACAAAAACAGAAAACCAAAATATTTCAAATAACTTTTTTTTTCTTTTTTCCCGTTATTTGGGTGCAAAATAAGGACTAAAGCAGAAAACCAAAATATTTCAAATAACTTTTTTTTTATTTTTTCCCGTTATTCGGGTGCAAAATAAGGACAAAAACAGAAAACCAAAATATTTCAAATAACTTTTTTTTTCTTCTTTCCCGTTATTTGGGTGCAAAATAACGACAAAAACAGAAAACCAAAATATTTCAAATAACTTTTTTTTCTTTTTTCCCGTTATTTGGGTGCAAGATAAGGACAAAAACAGAAAACCAAAATATTTCAAATAACTTTTTTTTTTCCCGTTATTTGGGTGCAAAATAAGGACAAAAAATGAAAACCAAAATATTTCAATTAACTTTTTTTTCTTTTTTCCCGTTATTTGGGTGCAAAATAAGGACAAAAACAGAAAACCAAAATTTTTCAAATAACTTTTTTTTTTTTTTTCCAGTTATTTGGGTGCAAAATAAGTACTAGAGCAGAAAACCAAAATATTTCAAATAACTTTTTTTTTATTTTTTTCCGTTATTCGGGTGCAAAATAAGGACAAAAACAGAAAACCAAAATATTTCAAATAACTTTTTTTTTTTTTCCCGTTATTTGGGTGCAAAATAAGGACAAAAACAAAACCAAAATATTTCAGATAACTTTTTTTTTCTTTTTTCTCGTTATTTGGGTGCAAAATAAAGACAAAAACAAAAAACCAAAATATTTCAAATAACTTTTTTTTTATTTTTTCCCGTTATTTGGGTGCAAAATAAGGACAAAAACAGAAAACCAAAATATTTCAGATAACTTTTTTTTTATTTTTTCCCGTTATTTGGGTGTAAAATAAGGACAAAAACAGAAAACCAATATATTTCAAATAACTTTTTTTTTATTTCTTCCCGTTATTTGGGTGCAAAATAAGGACAAAAACAGAAAACCAAAATATTTCAAATAACTTTATTTTTTATTTTTTCCCGTTATTTGGGTGTAAAATAAGGACAAAAACAGAAAACCAAAATTTTTCAAATAACTTTTTTTTTATTTTTTCCCGTTATTTGGGTGCAAAATAAGGACAAAAACAGAAAACCAAAATATTTCAGATAAGTTTTTTTTGCTTTTTTCCCGTTATTTGGGTGCAAAATAAGGACAAAAATCGAAAACCAAAATTTTTCAAATAACTTTTTTTTCCTTTTTTCCCGTTATTTGGGTGCAAAATAAGGACAAAAACCGAAAACCAAAACATTTCAAATAACTTTTTTTTGCTTTTTCCCCGTTATTTGGGTGTAAGGACAAAAACAAAAAACCAAAATATTTCAAATAACTTTTTTTTTATTTTTTCCCGTTATTTGGGTGCAAAATAAGGACAAAAACAGAAAACCAAAATATTTCAGATAACTTTTTTTTGCTTTTTTCCCGTTATTTGGGTGCAAAATAAGGACAAAAACAGAAAACAAAAAAATTTTTAATAACTTTTTTTTTTTTCCCGTTATTTTGGTGCAAAATAAGGACACAAACCGAAAACCAAAATACTTCAAATAACTTTTTTTTTCTTTTTTCCCCGTTATTTGGGTGCAAAATAAGGACAAAAACAGAAAACCAAAATATTTCACATAACTTTTTTTGTATTTTTTCCCGTTATTTGGGTGCAAAATAAGGACAAAAACAGAAAACCAAAATATTTCAAATAACTTTTTTTTTCTTTTTTCCCGTTATTTGGGTGCAAAATAAGGACTAAAGCAGAAAACCAAAATATTTCAAATAACTTTTTTTTTATTTTTTCCCGTTATTCGGGTGCAAAATAAGGACAAAAACAGAAAACCAAAATATTTCAGATGACTTTTTTTTTCTTCTTTCCCGTTATTTGGGTGCAAAATAACGACAAAAACAGAAAACCAAAATATTTCAAATAACTTTTTTTTCTTTTTTCCCGTTATTTGGGTGCAAGATAAGGACAAAAACAGAAAACCAAAATATTTCAAATAACTTTTTTTTTTTCCCGTTATTTGGGTGCAAAATAAGGACAAAAACAAAACCAAAATATTTCAGATAACTTTTTTTTCTTTTTTCCCGTTATTTGGGTGCAAAATAAAGACAAAAACAAATAACCAAAATATTTCAAATAACTTTTTTTTTATTTTTTCCCGTTATTTGGGTGCAAAATAAGGACAAAAACAGAAAACCAAAATATTTCAAATAACTTTTTTTCCTTTTTTCCCGTTATTTGGGTGCAAAATAAGGACAAAAACCGAAAACCAAAACATTTCAAATAACTTTTTTGTGCTTTTTCCCCGTTATTTGGGTGTAAAATAAGGACAAAAACAGAAAACCAAAATTTTTCAAATAAATTTTTATTTATTTTTTTTCGTTATTTGGGTGCAAAATAAGGACAAAAACAGAAAACCAAAATATTTCAGATAACTTCTTTTTTCTTTTTTGCCGTTATTTGGGTGCAAAATAAGGACAAAAACAAAAAACCAAAATATTTCAAATAACTTTTTTTTTCTTTTTTCCCGTTATTTGGGTGCAAAATAAGGACAAAAACAGAAAACCAAAATATTTCACATAACTTTTTTTGTATTTTTTCCCGTTATTTGGGTGCAAAATAAGGACAAAAACAGAAAACCAAAATATTTCAGATAACTTTTTTTTGCTTTTTTCCCGTTATTTGGGTGCGAAATAAGGACAAAAACCGAAAACCAAAATATTTCAAATAACTTTTTTTTTCTTTTTTCCCGTTATTTGGGTGCAAAATAAGGACAAAAACAGAAAACCAAAATATTTCACATAACTTTTTTTGTATTTTTTCCCGTTATTTGGGTGCAAAATAAGGACAAAAACAGAAAACCAAAATATTTCAAATAACTTTTTTTTTCTTTTTTCCCGTTATTCGGGTGCAAAATAAGGACAAAAACCGAAAACCAAAATATTTGAAATAACTTTTTTTTTCTTTTTTCCCGTTATTTGGGTGCAAAATAAGGACAAAAACAGAAAACCAAAATATTTCACATAACTTTTTTTGTATTTTTTCCCGTTATTTGGGTGCAAAATAAGGACAAAAACAGAAAACCAAAATATTTCAAATAACTTTTTTTTTCTTTTTTCCGGTTATTCGGGTGCAAAATAAGGACAAAAACAGAAAACCAAAATATTTCAAATAACTTTTTTTTTCTTCTTTCCCGTTATTTGGGTGCAAAATAACGACAAAAACAGAAAACCAAAATATTTCAAATAACTTTTTTTTTCATTGTTCTATATAGACTATTTAGCAGATTAGACGTGTTAAAAATTGGAAAATTAAATAATTAAAACAATAAAAGTAGAATAGTGGTAAAAAATAATTTAAAATAGTCGTACATTATAAAATTATTCGCGACACGAGTTATAAATATATAAACACTGAATTGTCAATTGTCATCTGACAAATTTAATGTCACATCTTCGAAATCAGCTGTGTTAGTGTTTATATAGAGAAACTGAATTATATTTTACTGTGTTTATACAGATAAGCCAACGCCGCTGATTGCGTTGTTTATGCAGACAAGCCTAGTTTATACTGTGTTATAGCGATACGCAAACGCAACGTAAGCAAAATACTTAGGTCGCCTTTAAAGCAACATGTGCCAAACGACATAATCGTCGAAAATAACAATATGCATCAAGAAGAGATTTTAATACCTGAAAAATCTATCCCAGAAAATACAGTAAAAATTCAAAATAGTTACACCATCACTAATAATAAACTATCTGATACTTAAATATCAAAAATGATAGATAACGTAGAAGCAGAGGTAAATGTCAAACAAACGGGAATTGATAGATATATAACTGTCACTAAACGTAAACGTAGTCCAACGTCAGCAAAAGTGTCTAATATGGCTAAAAAAAAATGCTGTTACGACGCCTGAACCGACATCAAGTAACAGATTTGCATTATTAAGTGATGAGAAAAAAGATGAAACTGCAGTAATTAAAGAAAAAATAACTAAGCCTCCACCAATATTCTTGAGGGAAAAAAATAATTCCAACTTAATAAACCAATTAGCAAACCAAATCGGAAAAAATAATTTTTACGTTACAAATATGAGAAAAGGTAACATTGATGAAACGAAAAACCAAGTAAATAATGAAGCGAATTACAGAACAATTGTGAATTTTTTAGAACATCAAAAAAATAACTTTTACACATACCAATTAAAATCTAGTAAAGGTCTTTCTGTCATAATCAAAGGGATTGACAAAAATTGCTCTATTCAGGAAATTAAAGAGGCGCTTGAAATAGAAGGCTTCGAAGTAAAAAGTGTGCTCAACGTAATAAATAGATTCAAAGAACCACAACCACTATTTAGAGTCGAACTAGCACCTAATGCGAAGAAGCTAAAACCAAATGAGATTCATCCAATATATAACCTTCGTTACTTAATGCACCGACGTATTTATGTGGAAGAGCCCCGTAAAAGAAGTGCTCCCGTCCAGTGTACAAACTGTCAAGAATATGGACACACCAAAAGTTATTGCCAATTGCCATCAGTTTGTGTCATTTGCGGTGATCTTCACCCAACGTCAAAATGTGACAAACCTAAAACCGATACAAATATAAAAAAATGCAGTAATTGTGGAGAACAGCATACAGCTAATTATAGAGGTTGCATTGTGTTCGCAGAAATGAAGAAACGTATGAACCCCAGAACAACAATCAATTTTACTCGGCAGGAAAATGACCCACCAGCCAAAACTTTTGCAGAAAACAATCCTAATTCCTTCGCAAATGTAGTTAGAAATGGCACAGCTCAACAACAACAACAGCAGCAACCACTACAAAACAACACTGGCTTCGAAAATATGATGAATTTATTCATGCATAATATGATGCAATTTATGGCATCGATGCAAAATCTAATGCAAGAAGTAATTAAAACCCAAAACGAGCTAATGAAAAATTTGTGCAATAAACCATGAACTTTTTAAAACTATGTCATTGGAATTCAAACGGTATTTTTCACCACAAATTAGAATTACAACACTATCTAGACGCAAACCAAATTGACGTTATGCTTCTTTCTGAGACACATCTTACCGACAAATACAACTTTAAAATTCAAGGATATACGTTTTATGACACAAAACATCCAGATGGTAAAGGTCATGGGGGGACTGGTGTTTTAATCAGACAAAAGATTCGTCATTATGTTCTTAATAGCTACAGCACTCATAGTATTCAAGCTACCACCGTGTGTATTACACTAACCGATGATAAATTGGTAGTCTCTTCAGTGTACTGTCCACCAAATAAACCATTGTCTGGAATAGAATTAAATAAATTATTCTCAAGCTTGGGGCATAAATTTGTTGCAGCGGGAGACTTCAATGCCAAGCATCCGTTCTGGGGATCAAGAATAACAACACCACGTGGAAGGCAACTAATTAAGGTAATTACAGATAATGGTTATGATATTTCTTCATGTGGTAAACCAACTTATTGGCCGACAGATAATAAAAAAATTCCTGATTTAATTGATTTCGCAATCACAAAAAACATTAATAGGAGAAAAATAACATCATCATCAAACAATGATCTATCGTCGGACCATTCACCAATAATAGTGGAATATAAAGCAGAAGCTAGCACTGAAAATAACAATACTTATTTGACAAATAGTAAAACAAACTGGCTAAACTATAAAAAATACATTAGCTCACATATTGACATAAAAATTCCATTAAAAAGTAAATCTGACATCGACAAAGCTATAGACAAACTCACTGAAATACTAAAAAATGCAGCCTTGGCATCAACCCCTCGAACAGAAACAATTGAAGAAAAAATAACTGGAGCGGAAATAGAACAAGCATTAGCGGACAAGAGAAGACTACGAAGAAAGTGGCAAGAATCGAGATCTCCTGCAGCTAAGAAACTATTAGATAATGCAAATAGAAAACTAAAAAAAATTCTTACAGAGTCATCACAAGCAAAATTTAAAAAGTATCTTCTTGACCTCTCACCTACTGCTGAAAAAAATTACAGTCTATGGAAAGCAACAAAAGCGCTAAAAAGACCACAATTGCACGAGCCGCCTATAAGACTTAAAAGTGGCGAATGGGCAAGAAGTGATGAAGAGAAAGCTAATAGATTTGCCGATCACTTAGAGCAGGTTTTCTCACCTCATAGCAATGGTAATTCATCACCACCTCCAGCTGCAAGCAATGCTAATTCAAGGTTTAGACCAATTAGAATAAAAAAGACACTTGTGCAGCGAACGATTCAACAATTACAAAATAAAAAAGCTCCAGGATATGATGAAATCACCACTAAAATGTTAAAAGAAATACCTGGTATAGCATTTCTCCACCTCTCACATTTATTCAACCCTATATTCAGAATTGGCTATTTTCCATCTCATTGGAAAGTTTCGACAATCTTAATGATTCATAAGCCTGGTAAAGATGCTACAAAAGCCGAATCTTATAGACCGATAAGTCTTCTGCCTTCGCTTTCCAAGGTATTCGAAAAGATTCTTGTTCATAAAATTATGCCAGAAATTAAAAGAAGAGGAGTAATTCCATCGCACCAATTTGGCTTCCGTTCTGGACACAGCACTATTGAACAAGTACATAGATTAGCCGCACAAATCAGAAAGGGATTTGAAGAAAAAAAGTTCTGCTCAGCCATCTTTCTGGATGTAGCGCAGGCTTTTGATAAGGTGTGGCACGAGGGCCTCATATTTAAGATTAGAACATTGCTACCTACATCAGTTCACCAGCTGTTAAACTCCTACCTTACATCCAGACACTTCAGTGTGAAATATAAATCGTTCACTACAACTCCACGGAATATTAAAGCTGGTGTTCCACAAAATAGTGTGCTAGGACCACTACTGTATTTAATATATACATCAGATCTGCCAGTGAATCCTCAACTCATAACGTCAACTTTTGCAGATGACACAGCCGTGATAAGTACCCACAAAAATGAAAAAGAAGCATTCATTAATCTTCAACAACATCTACATAAAATTGAAGAATGGCTAATGAAATGGCGTCTAAAAGTTAACGAACACAAAAGTGTGCATGTTACTTTCACATTAAAAAACGGAACTTGTCCTCCTGTGTCATTAAACAACATACAGATACCGCAAGATCAGACAGTAAAATATCTTGGAGTCAACCTTGACAGAAGATTAACATGGAAAAAACATATAGAAAAAAAAAGAGAACAAATAAAATTAAAGCTAAATAACATACAATGGTTGATAGGTAAAAAGCCAACACTTCCACTGGAACACAAAGTTCTAATATATAAATCAATCATCAAACCGATCTGGGCATACGGATGCCAGTTATGGAAATCAGCATCATCCAGCAATATCGAAATCATACAAAGAACACACTCGAAAATCCTGAGAATAATTACTAACGCTCCGTGGTACATCAAAAATAAAAATATACACAATGATCTACATATACCTTTTGTCAAGGACGTTTTTAAGAAATATACCAATCGATATTCTGCAAGATTAATAGTACATTCCAATCCTAACGCAAGAAATTTACTCAACATTCCAACAACAAGTAGACTCAAAAAGAAAACTATAGCAGTACAACAGATTAGTTAGTTTATGGTTAAAAAAAAGTAGGTTATTTAATCATTGGACTAATACCTACATCATTCTATTTAGCTGTAAGATTTGTACACACTTAATAAAAGTTTCAATTTGATCATTATTGTCAATTTCGTATAGAAAGATTCAATAAATACATAATAAGTTTTAAAAAAAAAAAAAAAAAAAAAAAAAAATAACTTTTTTTTCTTTTTTCCCGTTATTTGGGTGCAAGATAAGGACAAAAACAGAAAACCAAAATATTTCAAATAACTTTTTTTTGTTTTTTCCCGTTATTTGGGTGCAAAATAAGGACAAAAACCAAACCAAAATATTTCAGATAACTTTTTTTTTCTTTTTTCCCGTTATTTGGGTGCAAAATAAAGACAAAAACAAATAACCAAAATATTTCAAATAATTTTTTTTTTATTTTTTCCCGTTATTTGGGTGCAAAATAAGGACAAAAACAGAAAACCAAAATATTTCAAATAACTTTTTTTTCCTTTTTTCCCGTTATTTGGATGCAAAATAAGGACAAAAACCGAAAACCAAAACATTTCAAATAACTTTTTTTTGCTTTTTCCCCGTTGTTTGGGTGTAAAATAAGGACAAAAACAGAAAACCAAAATTTTTCAAATAACTTTTTATTTATTTTTTTTCGTTATTTGGGTGCAAAATAAGGACAAAAACAGAAAACCAAAATATTTCAGATAACTTCTTTTTTCTTTTTTGCCGTTATTTGGGTGCAAAATAAGGACAAAAACAAAAAACCAAAATATTTCAAATAACTTTTTTTTTATTTTTTCCCGTTATTTGGGTGCAAAATAAGGACAAAAACAGAAAACCAAAATATTTCAAATAACTTTTTTTTTCTTTTTTCCCGTTATTTGGGTGCAAAATAAGGACAAAAACAGAAAACAAAAATATTTCAGATAACTTTTTTTTTATTTTTTCCCGTTATTTGGGTGGAAAATAAGGACAAAAACAGAAAATCAAAATATTTCAAATAACTTTTTTTTCATTTTTCCCGTTATTTAGGTGCAAAATAAGGACAAAAACAGAAAACCAAAATATTTCAGATAACTTTTTTTTTATTTTTTCCCGTTATTTGGGTGCAAAATAAGGACAAAAACAGAAAACCGAAATATTTCAAATAACTTTTTTTGTTTTTTTCCCGTTATTTGGGTGCAAAATAAGGACAAAAACAGAAAACCAAAATATTTCAGATAACTTTTATTTTTATTTTTTCCCGTTATTTAGGTGCAAAGTAAGGACAAAAAAATCAAAATATTTCAAATAACTTTTTTTTCATTTTTCCCGTTATTTAGGTGCAAAATAAGGACAAAAACAGAAAACCAAAATATTTCAGATAACTTTTTTTTTATTTTTTCCCGTTATTTGGGTGCAAAATAAGGACAAAAACAGAAAACGAAAATATTTGAAATAACTTTTTTGTAATTTTATCCCGTTATTTGGGTGCAAAATAAGGATAAAAAGAGAAAACCAAAATATTTCAAATAACTTTTTTTTTATTTTTTCCCGTTATTTGGATGCAAAATAAGGACAAAAACAGAAAACCAAAATATTTCAGATAAGTTTTTTTTTCTTTTTTCCCGTTATTTGGGTGCAAAATAAGGAGGACAAAAACAGGAAACCAAAATATTTCAAATAACTTTTTTTTTCTTTTTTCCCGTTATTTGGGTGCAAAATAAGGACAAAAACAAAAAACCAAAATATTTCAAATAACTTTTTTTATATTTTTTCCCGTTATTTGGGTGCAAAATAAGGACAAAAACAGAAAACCAAAATATTTCAAATAACTTTTTTTTTATATTTTCCCGTTATTTGGGTGCAAAATAAGGACAAAAACAGAAAACCAAAATATTTCAGATAATTTTTTTTTTATTGCTTCCCGTTATTTGGGTGCAAAATAAGGACAAAAACAGAAAACCAAAATATTTCAAATAATTTTTGTTTTATTTTTTCCCGTTATTTGGGTGCAAAATAAGTACAAAAACAGAAAACCAAAATATTTCAGATAAGTTTTTTTTTCTTTTTTCCCGTTATTTGGGTGCAAAATAAGGACCAAAACAAAACCAAAATATTTCACATAACTTTTTTTTTCTTTTTTCCCGTTATTTGGGTGCAAAATAAAGACAAAAACAGAAAACCAAAATATTTCAAATAACTTTTTTTTTATTTTTTCCCGTTATTTGGGTGCAAAATAAGGACAAAAACAGAAAACCAAAATATTTCACATAACTTTTTTTTTCTTTTTTCCCGTTATTTGGGTGCAAAATAAGGACTAAAGCAGAAAACCAAAATATTTCAAATAACTTTTTTTTTATTTTTTCCCGTTATTCGGGTGCAAAATAAGGATAAAAACAGAAAACCAAAATATTTCAAATAACTTTTTTTTTCTCTTTTCCCGTTATTTGGGTGCAAAATAAGGACAAATCCAGAAAACCAAATTATTTCAAATAACTTTTTTTTTATTTTTTCCCGGTATTTGGGTGCAAAATAAGGACAAAAACAGAAAACCAAAATATTTCAAATAACTTTTTTTTTCTTTTTTCCCGTTATTTGGGTGCAAAATAAGGACAAAAACAGAAAACCAAAATATTTCAAATAACTTTTTTTTTATTTTTTCCCGTTATTTGGGTGCAAAATAAGGATTAAACCAGAAAACCAAAATATTTCAAATAACTTTTTTTTTATTTTTTCCCGTTATTCGGGTGCATAATAAGGACAAAAACAGAAAACCAAAATATTTCAAATAACTTTTTTTTTCTTTTTTCCCGTTATTTGGGTGCAAAATAAGGACTAAACCAGAAAACCAAAATATTTCAAATAACTTTTTTTTTATTTTTTCCCGTTATTCGGGTGCAAAATAAGGACAAAAACAGAAAACCAAAATATTTCAAATAACTTTTTTTTTCTTCTTTCCCGTTATTTGGGTGCAAAATAAGGACAAAAACAAAAACCAAAATATTTCAAATAACTTTTTTTTCTTTTTTCCCGTTATTTGGGTGCAAAATAAGGACAAAAACAGAAAACCAAAATATTTCAAATAACTTTTTTTTTATTTTTTCCCGGTATTTGGGTGCAAAATAAGGACAAAAACAGAAAACCAAAATATTTCAAATAACTTTTTTTTTCTTTTTTCCCGTTATTTGGGTGCAAAATAAGGACAAAAACAGAAAACCAAAATATTTCAAATAACTTTTTTTTTCTTTTTTCCCATTATTTGGGTGCAAAATAAGGACAAAAACAGAAAACCAAAATATTTCAAATAACTTTTTTTTTCTTTTTTCCCGTTATTTGGGTGCAAAATAAGGACAAAAACAGAAAACCAAAATATTTCAAATAACTTTTTTTTTATTTTTTCCCGTTATTCGGGTGCAAAATAAGGAGAAAAACAGAAAACCAAAATATTTCAAATAACTTTTTTTTTATTTTTTCCCGTTATTTGGGTGCAAAATAAGAACAAAAACAGAAAACCAAAATATTTCAGATACCTTTTTTTTTATTTTTTCCCGTTATTTGGGTGCAAAACAAGGACAAACATAGAAAACAAAAATATTTCAAATAACTTTTTTTTTATTTTTTCCCGTTATTTGGGTGCAAAATAAGAACAAAAACAGAAAACCAAAATATTTCAGATACTTTTTTTTCTTTTTTCCCGTTATTTGGGTGCAAAATAAGGACAAAAACAGAAAACCAAAATATTTCAAATAACTTTTTTTTTCTTTTTTCCTGTTATTTGGGTGCAAAATAACGACAAAAACACAAAACCAAAATATTTCACATAACTTTTTTTTTATTTTTTCCCGTTATTTGGGTGCAAAGTAAGGACAAAAAATGAAAACCAAAATATTTCAATTAACTTTTTTTTCTTTTTTCCCGTTATTTGGGTGCAAAATAAGTACAAAAACAGAAAACCAAAATATTTCAAATAACTTTTTTTTTCTTTTTTCCCGTTATTTGGGTGCAAAATAAGGACTAAAGCAGAAAACCAAAATATTTCAAATAACTTTTTTTTAAATTTTTCCCGTTATTCGGGTGCAAAATAAGGACAAAAACAGAAAACCAAAATATTTCAAATACATTTTTTTTTCATCTTTCCCGTTATTTGGGTGCAAAATAACGACAAAAACAGAAACCCAAAATATTTCAAATAACTTTTTTTTTATTTTTTCCCGTTATTTGGGTGCAAAATAAGGACAAAAACAGAAAACCAAAATATTTCAGATAACTTTTTTTTTATTTTTTCCCGTTATTTGGGTGCAAAATAAGGACAAAAACAGAAAACCAATATATTTCAAATAACTTTTTTTTTATTTCTTCCCGTTATTTGGGTGCAAAATAAGGACAAAAACAGAAAACCAAAATATTTCAAATAACTTTATTTTTTATTTTTTCCCATTATTTGGGTGTAAAATAAGGACAAAAACAGAAAACCAAAATTTTTCAAATAACTTTTTTTTAATTTTTTCCCATTATTTGAGTGCAAAATAAGGACAAAAACAGAAAACCAAAATATTTCAAATAACTTTTTGTTTCTTTTTTCCCGTTATTTGGGTGCAAAATAAGGACAAAAACCGAAAACCAAAATATTTCAAATAACTTTTTTTTGCTTTTTCCCCGTTATTTGGGTGTAAAATAAGGATAAAAACAGAAAACCAAAATTTTTCAAATAACTTTTTATTTATTTTTTCCCGTTATTTGGGTGCAAAATAAGGACAAAAACAGAAAACCAAAATATTTCAGATAACTTCTTTTTTCTTTTTTGCCGTTATTTGGGTGCAAAATAAGGACAAAAACAAAAAAACCAAAATATTTCAAATAACTTTTTTTTATTTTTTCCCGTTATTTGGGTGGAAAATAAGGACAAAAACAGAAAACGAAAATATTTGAAATAACTTTTTTGTAATTTTTTCCCGTTATTTGGGTGCAAAATAAGGATAAAAAGAGAAAACCAAAATATTTCAAATAACTTTTTTTTTATTTTTTCCCGTTATTTGGATGCAAAATAAGGACAAAAACAGAAAACCAAAATATTTCAGATAAGTTTTTTTTTCTTTTTTCCCGTTATTTGGGTGCAAAATAAGGAGGACAAAAACAGGAAACCAAAATATTTCAAATAACTTTTTTTTTCTTTTTTCCCGTTATTTGGGTGCAAAATAAGGACAAAAACAAAAAACCAAAATATTTCAAATAACTTTTTTTTTATTTTTTCCCGTTATTTGGGTGCAAAATAAGAACAAAAACAGAAAACCAAAATATTTCAAATAACTTTTTTTTTATTTTTTCCCGTTATTTGGGTGCAAAATAAGGACAAAAACAGAAAACCAAAATATTTCAGATAAGTTTTTTTTTCTTTTTTCCCGTTATTTGGGTGCAAAATAAGGACCAAAACAAAACCAAAATATTTCACATAACTTTTTTTTTCTTTTTTCCCGTTATTTGGGTGCAAAATAAAGACAAAAACAGAAAACCAAAATATTTCAAATAACTTTTTTTTTATTTTTTCCCGTTATTTGGGTGCAAAATAAGGACAAAACCAGAAAACCAAATTATTTCAAATAACTTTTTTTTTATTTTTTCCCGGTATTTGGGTGCAAAATAAGGACAAAAACAGAAAACCAAAATATTTCAAATAACTTTTTTTTTCTTTTTTCCCGTTATTTGGGTGCAAAATAAGGACAAAAACAGAAAACCAAAATATTTCAAATAACTTTTTTTTTATTTTTTCCCATTATTTGGGTGCAAAATAAGGACTGAACCAGAAAACCAAAATATTTCAAATAACTTTTTTTTTATTTTTTCCCTTTATTCGGGTGCATAATAAGGACAAAAACAGAAAACCAAAATATTTCAAATAACTTTTTTTTTCTTTTTTCCCGTTATTTGGGTGCAAAATAAGGACTAAACCAGAAAACCAAAATATTTCAAATAACTTTTTTTTTATTTTTTCCCGTTATTCGGGTGCAAAATAAGGACAAAAACAGAAAACCAAAATATTTCAAATAACTTTTTTTTTCTTTTTTCCCGTTATTTGGGTGCAAAATAAGGACAAAAACAAAAACCAAAATATTTCAAATAACTTTTTTTTCTTTTTTCCCGTTATTTGGGTGCAAAATAAGGACAAAAACAGAAAACCAAAATATTTCAAATAACTTTTTTTTTATTTTTTCCCGGTATTTGGGTGCAAAATAAGGACAAAAACAGAAAACCAAAATATTTCAAATAACTTTTTTTTTCTTTTTTCCCGTTATTTGGGTGCAAAATAAGGACAAAAACAGAAAACCAAAATATTTCAAATAACTTTTTTTTTTTTTTCCCGTTATTTGGGTGCAAAATAAGGAAAAAAAGAAAACCAAAATATTTCAAATAACTTTTTTTTTCTTTTTTCCCGTTATTTGGGTGCAAAATAAGGACAAAAACAGAAAACCAAAATATTTCAAATAACTTTTTTTTTATTTTTTCCCGTTATTCGGGTGCAAAATAAGGAGAAAAACAGAAAACCAAAATATTTCAAATAACTTTTTTTTTATTTTTTCCCGTTATTTGGGTGCAAAATAAGAACAAAAACAGAAAACCAAAATATTTCAGATAACTTTTTTTTTATTTTTTCCCGTTATTTGGGTGCAAAATAAGAACAAAAACAGAAAACCAAAATATTTCAGATACCTTTTTTTTCTTTTTTCCCGTTATTTGGGTGCAAAATAAGGACAAAAACAGAAAACCAAAATATTACAAATAACTTTTTTTTTCTTTTTTCCCGTTATTTGGGTGCAAAATAAGGACAAAAACAGAAAACCAAAATATTTCAAATAACTTTTTTTTTATTTTTTCCCGTTATTTGGGTGCAAAATAAGGACAAAAACAGAAAACCAAAATATTTCAGATAACTTCTTTTTTCTTTTTTGCCGTTATTTGGGTGCAAAATAAGGACAAAAACAAAAAACCAAAATATTTCAAATAACTTTTTTTTATTTTTTCCCGTTATTTGGGTGGAAAATAAGGACAAAAACAGAAAACGAAAATATTTGAAATAACTTTTTTGTAATTTTTTCCCGTTATTTGGGTGCAAAATAAGGATAAAAAGAGAAAACCAAAATATTTCAAATAACTTTTTTTTTATTTTTTCCCGTTATTTGGATGCAAAATAAGGACAAAAACAGAAAACCAAAATATTTCAGATAAGTTTTTTTTTCTTTTTTCCCGTTATTTGGGTGCAAAATAAGGAGGACAAAAACAGGAAACCAAAATATTTCAAATAACTTTTTTTTTCTTTTTTCCCGTTATTTGGGTGCAAAATAAGGACAAAAACAAAAAACCAAAATATTTCAAATAACTTTTTTTTTATTTTTTCCCGTTATTTGGGTGCAAAATAAGGACAAAAACAGAAAACCAAAATATTTCAAATAACTTTTTTTTTATTTTTTCCCGTTATTTGGGTGCAAAATAAGGACAAAAACAGAAAACCAAAATATTTCAGATAAGTTTTTTTTTCTTTTTTCCCGTTATTTGGGTGCAAAATAAGGACCAAAACAAAACCAAAATATTTCACATAACTTTTTTTTTCTTTTTTCCCGTTATTTGGGTGCAAAATAAAGACAAAAACAAAAACCAAAATATTTCAAATAACTTTTTTTTCTTTTTTCCCGTTATTTGGGTGCAAAATAAGGACAAAAACAGAAAACCAAAATATTTCAAATAACTTTTTTTTTATTTTTTCCCGGTATTTGGGTGCAAAATAAGGACAAAAACAGAAAACCAAAATATTTCAAATAACTTTTTTTTTCTTTTTTCCCGTTATTTGGGTGCAAAATAAGGACAAAAACAGAAAACCAAAATATTTCAAATAACTTTTTTTTTTTTTTTCCCGTTATTTGGGTGCAAAATAAGGAAAAACAGAAAACCAAAATATTTCAAATAACTTTTTTTTTCTTTTTTCCCGTTATTTGGTTGCAAAATAAGGACAAAAACAGAAAACCAAAATATTTCAAATAACTTTTTTTTTATTTTTTCCCGTTATTCGGGTGCAAAATAAGGAGAAAAACAGAAAACCAAAATATTTCAAATAACTTTTTTTTTATTTTTTCCCGTTATTTGGGTGCAAAATAAGAACAAAAACAGAAAACCAAAATATTTCAGATAACTTTTTTTTTATTTTTTCCCGTTATTTGGGTGCAAAATAAGAACAAAAACAGAAAACCAAAATATTTCAGATACCTTTTTTTTCTTTTTTCCCGTTATTTGGGTGCAAAATAAGGACAAAAACAGAAAACCAAAATATTTCAAATAACTTTTTTTTTCTTTTTTCCCGTTATTTGGGTGCAAAATAAGGACAAAAACAGAAAACCAAAATATTTCACATAACTTTTTTTTTATTTTTTCCCGTTATTTGGGTGCAAAGTAAGGACAAAAAATGAAAACCAAAATATTTCAATTAACTTTTTTTTCTTTTTTCCCGTTATTTGGGAGCAAAATAAGTACAAAAACAGAAAACCAAAATATTTCAAATAACTTTTTTTTTCTTTTTTCACGTTATTTGGATGCAAAATAAGGACAAAAACAGAAAACCAAAATATTTCAGATAACTTTTTTTTGCTTTTTTCCCATTATTTGAGTGCAAAATAAGGACAAAAACAGAAAACCAAAATATTTCAAATAACTTTTTGTTTCTCTTTTCCCGTTATTTGGGTGCAAAATAAGGACAAAAACCGAAAACCAAAATATTTCAAATAACTTTTTTTTGCTTTTTCCCCGTTATTTGGGTGTAAAATAAGGATAAAAACAGAAAACCAAAATTTTTCAAATAACTTTTTATTTATTTTTTCCCCTTATTTGGGTGCAAAATAAGGACAAAAACAGAAAACCAAAATATTTCAGATAACTTCTTTTTTCTTTTTTTCCGTTATTTGGGTGCAAAATAAGGACAAAAACAAAAAACCAAAATATTTCAAATAACTTTTTTTTATTTTTTCCCGTTATTTGGGTGGAAAATAAGGACAAAAACAGAAAACCAAAATATTTCAAATAACTTTTTTTTTCTTTTTTCCCGTTATTTGGTTGCAAAATAAGGACAAAAACAGAAAACCAAAATATTTCAAATAACTTTTTTTTTATTTTTTCCCGTTATTCGGGTGCAAAATAAGGAGAAAAACAGAAAACCAAAATATTTCAAATAACTTTTTTTTTATTTTTTCCCGTTATTTGGGTGCAAAATAAGAACAAAAACAGAAAACCAAAATATTTCAAATAACTTTTTTTTTATTTTTTCCCGTTATTTGGGTGCAAAATAAGGACAAAAACAGAAAACCAAAATATTTCACATAACTTTTTTTTTCTTTTTTCCCGTTATTTGGGTGCAAAATAAGGACTAAAGCAGAAAACCAAAATATTTCAAATAACTTTTTTTTTCTCTTTTCCCGTTATTTGGGTGCAAAATAAGGACAAAACCAGAAAACCAAATTATTTCAAATAACTTTTTTTTTATTTTTTCCCGGTATTTGGGTGCAAAATAAGGACAAAAACAGAAAACCAAAATATTTCAAATAACTTTTTTTTTCTTTTTTCCCGTTATTTGGGTGCAAAATAAGGACAAAAACAGAAAACCAAAATATTTCAAATAACTTTTTTTTTATTTTTTCCCGTTATTTGGGTGCAAAATAAGGACTAAACCAGAAAACCAAAATATTTCAAATAACTTTTTTTTTATTTTTTCCCTTTATTCGGGTGCATAATAAGGACAAAAACAGAAAACCAAAATATTTCAAATAACTTTTTTTTTCTTTTTTCCCGTTATTTGGGTGCAAAATAAGGACTAAACCAGAAAACCAAAATATTTCAAATAACTTTTTTTTTATTTTTTCCCGTTATTCGGGTGCAAAATAAGGACAAAAAAAGAAAACCAAAATATTTCAAATAACTTTTTTTTTCTTTTTTCCCGTTATTTGGGTGCAAAATAAGGACAAAAACAAAAACCAAAATATTTCAAATAACTTTTTTTTCTTTTTCCCGTTATTTGGGTGCAAAATAAGGACAAAAACAGAAAACCAAAATATTTCAAATAACTTTTTTTTTATTTTTTCCCGGTATTTGGGTGCAAAATAAGGACAAAAACAGAAAACCAAAATATTTCAAATAACTTTTTTTTTCTTTTTTCCCGTTATTTGGGTGCAAAATAAGGACAAAAACAGAAAACCAAAATATTTCAAATAACTTTTTTTTTTTTTTTCCCGTTATTTGGGTGCAAAATAAGGAAAAACAGAAAACCAAAATATTTCAAATAACTTTTTTTTTCTTTTTTCCCGTTATTTGGTTGCAAAATAAGGACAAAAACAGAAAACCAAAATATTTCAAATAACTTTTTTTTTTATTTTTTCCCGTTATTCGGGTGCAAAATAAGGAGAAAAAACAGAAAACCAAAATATTTCAAATAACTTTTTTTTTATTTTTTCCCGTTATTTGGGTGCAAAATAAGAACAAAAACAGAAAACCAAAATATTTCAGATAACTTTTTTTTTATTTTTTCCCGTTATTTAGGTGCAAAATAAGAACAAAAACAGAAAACCAAAATATTTCAGATACCATTTTTTTCTTTTTTCCCGTTATTTGGGTGCAAAATAAGGACAAAAACAGAAAACCAAAATATTTCAAATAACTTTTTTTTTCTTTTTTCCCGTTATTTGGGTGCAAAATAAGGACAAAAACAGAAAACCAAAATATTTCACATAACTTTTTTTTTATTTTTTCCCGTTATTTGGGTGCAAAGTAAGGACAAAAAATGAAAACCAAAATATTTCAATTAACTTTTTTTTCTTTTTTCCCGTTATTTGGGAGCAAAATAAGTACAAAAACAGAAAACCAAAATATTTCAAATAACTTTTTTTTTCTTTTTTCACGTTATTTGGGTGCAAAATAAGGACAAAAACAGAAAACCAAAATATTTCAGATAACTTTTTTTTGCTTTTTTCCCATTATTTGAGTGCAAAATAAGGACAATAACAGAAAACCAAAATATTTCAAATAACTTTTTGTTTCTCTTTTCCCGTTATTTGGGTGCAAAATAAGGACAAAAACCGAAAACCAAAATATTTCAAATAACTTTTTTTTGCTTTTTCCCCGTTATTTGGGTGTAAAATAAGGATAAAAACAGAAAACCAAAATTTTTCAAATAACTTTTTATTTATTTTTTCCCCTTATTTGGGTGCAAAATAAGGACAAAAACAGAAAACCAAAATATTTCAGATAACTTCTTTTTTCTTTTTTTCCGTTATTTGGGTGCAAAATAAGGACAAAAACAAAAAACCAAAATATTTCAAATAACTTTTTTTTATTTTTTCCCGTTATTTGGGTGGAAAATAAGGACAAAAACAGAAAACCAAAATATTTCAAATAACTTTTTTTTTCTTTTTTCCCGTTATTTGGGTGCAAAATAAGGACAAAAACAGAAAACTGAAATATTTCAAATAACTTTTTTTTTATTTTTTCCCGTTATTTGGGTGCAAAATAAGGACAAAAACAGAAAACCTAAATATTTCAGATAACTTTTTTTTGCTTTTTTCCCGTTATTTGGGTGCAAAATAAGGACAAAAACAGAAAACCAAAATATTTCAAATAACTTTTTTTTTCGTTATTTGGGTGCAAAATAAGGACAAAAACCGAAAACCAAAATATTTCAAATAACTTTTTTTTTATTTTTTCCCGTTATTTGGGTGCAAAATAAGGACCAAAACAGAAAACCAATATATTTCAAATAACTTTTTTTTTATTTCTTCCCGTTATTTGGGTGCAAAATAAGGACAAAAACAGAAAACCAAAATATTTCAAATAACTTTATTTTTTATTTTTTCCCGTTATTTGGGTGTAAAATAAGGCCAAAAACAGAAAACCAAAATTTTTCAAATAACTTTTTTTTAATTTTTTCCCGTTATTTGGGTGCAAAATAAGGACAAAAACAGAAAACCAAAATATTTCAGATAACTTTTTTTTGCTTTTTTCCCGTTATTTGGGTGCAAAATAAGGACAAAAACAGAAAACCAAAATATTTCAAATAACTTTTTGTTTCTTTTTTGCCGTTATTTGGGTGCAAAATAAGGACAAAAACCGAAAACCAAAATATTTCAAATAACTTTTTTTTGCTTTTTCCCCGTTATTTGGGTGTAAAATAAGGACAAAAACAGAAAACCAAAATTTTTCAAATAACTTTTTTTTATTTTTTCCCGTTATTTGGGTGCAAAATAAGGACAAAAACAGAAAACCAAAATATTTCAAATAACTTTTTTTTTCTTTTTTCCCGTTATTTGGGTGCAAAATAAGGACAAAAACAGAAAACCGAAATATTTCAAATAACTTTTTTTGTTTTTTTCCCGTTATTTGGGTGCAAAATAAGGACAAAAACAGGAAACCAAAATATTTCAGATAACTTTTATTTTTATTTTTTCCCGTTATTTAGGTGCAAAGTAAGGACAAAAAAAAATCAAAATATTTCAAATAACTTTTTTTTTCATTTTTCCCGTTATTTGGGTGCAAAATAAGGACAAAAACAGAAAACCAAAATATTTCAAATAACTTTTTTTTTATTTTTTCCCGGTATTTGGGTGCAAAATAAGGACAAAAACAGAAAACCAATATATATCAAATAACTTATTTTTTCTTTTTTCCCGTTATTTGGGTGCAAAATAAGGACAAAAACAGAAAGCCAAAATATTTCAAATAACTTTTTTTTTCTTTTTTCCCGTTATATGGGTGCAAAATAAGGACAAAAACAAAACCAAAATATTTCAGATAACTTTTTTTTTCTTTTTTCCCGTTATTTGGGTGCAAAATAAGGACAAAACAGAAAACCAAAATATTTCACATAACTTCTTTTTTCTTTTTTGCCGTTATTTGGGTGCAAAATAAGGATAAAAACAAAAAACCAAAATATTTCAAATAACTTTTTTTTATTTTTTCCCGTTATTTGGGTGCAAAATAAGGACAAAAACAGAAAACCAAAATATTTCAAATAACTTTTTTTTTCTTTTTTCCCGTTATTTGGGTGCAAAATAAGGACAAAAACAGAAAACCGAAATATTTCAAATAACTTTTTTTGTTTTTTTCCCGTTATTTGGGTGCAAAATAAGGACAAAAACAGAAAACCAAAATATTTCAGATAACTTTTATTTTTATTTTTTCCCGTTATTTAGGTGCAAAGTAAGGACAAAAAAAAATCAAAATATTTCAAATAACTTTTTTTTTCATTTTTCCCGTTATTTGGGTGCAAAATAAGGACAAAAACAGAAAACCAAAATATTTCAAATAACTTTTTTTTTATTTTTTCCCGGTATTTGGGTGCAAAATAAGGACAAAAACAGAAAACCAATATATATCAAATAACTTATTTTTTCTTTTTTCCCGTTATTTGGGTGCAAAATAAGGACAAAAACAGAAAGCCAAAATATTTCAAATAACTTTTTTTTTCTTTTTTCCCGTTATATGGGTGCAAAATAAGGACAAAAACAAAACCAAAATATTTCAGATAACTTTTTTTTTCTTTTTTCCCGTTATTTGGGTGCAAAATAAGGACAAAACAGAAAACCAAAATATTTCACATAACTTTTTTTTTATTTTTTCCCGTTATTTGGGTGCAAAATAAGGACAAAAAATGACAACCAAAATATTTCAAAAAACTTTTTTTTTCTTTTTTCCCGTTATTTGGGTGCAAAATAAGGACTAAACCAGAAAACCAAAGTATTTCAAATAACTTTTTTTGTATTTTTTCCCGTTATTCGGGTGCAAAATAAATACAAAAACAGAAAACCAAAATATTTCAAATAACTTTTTTTTTCTTTTTTCCCGTTATTTGGGTGCAAAATAAGGACAAAAACAGAAAACCAAAATATTTCAAATAACTTTTTTTTCTTTTTTCCCGTTATTTGGGTGCAAGATTAGGACAAAAACAGAAAACCAAAATATTTCAAATAACTTTTCTTTAATTTTTTCCCGGTATTTGGGTGCAAAATAAGGACAAAAACAGAAAATCAAAATATATCAAATAACTTTTTTTTTCTTTTTTCCCGTTATTTGGGTGCAAAATAAGGACAAAAACAGAAAACCAAAATATTTCAAATAACTTTTTTTTTCTTTTTTCCCGTTATTTGGGTGCAAAATAAGGACAAAAACAAAACCAAAATATTTCAGATAACTTTTTTTTTCTTTTTTCCCGTTATTTGGGTGCAAAATAAAGACAAAAACAAATAACCAAAATATTTCAAATAACTTTTTTTTATTTTTTCCCGTTATTTGGGTGCAAAATAAGGACAAAAACAGAAAACCAAAATATTTCAAATAACTTTTTTTTCCTTTTTTCCCGTTATTTGGGTGCAAAATAAGGACAAAAACCGAAAACCAAAACATTTCAAATAACTTTTTTTGCTTTTTCCCCGTTATTTGGGTATAAAATAAGGACAAAAACAGAAAACCAAAATTTTTCAAATAACTTTTTTTTTATTTTTTCCCGTTATTTGGGTGCAAAATAAGGACAAAAAATGAAAACCAAAATATTTCAATTAACTTTTTTTTCTTTTTTCCCGTTATTTGGGTGCAAAATAAGGACAAAAACAGAAAACCAAAATATTTCAAATAACTTTTTTTTTATTTTTTTCCGTTATTCGGGTGCAAAATAAGGACAAAAACAGAAAACCAAAATATTTCAAATAACTTTTTTTTTTCCCGTTATTTGGGTGCACAATAAGGACAAAAACAAAACCAAAATATTTCAAATAACTTTTTTTTGCTTTTTCCCCGTTATTTGGGTGTAAAATAAGGAAAAAACAAAAACCAAAATATTTCAAATAACTTTTTTTTTACTTTTTCCCGTTTTTTGGGTGCAAAATAAGGACAAAAACAGAAAACCAAAATATTTCAGAAAACTTTTTTTTTATTTTTTCCCGTTATTTTGGTGTAAAATAAGGACAAAAACAGAAAACCAATATATTTCAAATAACTTTTTTTTTATTTCTTCCCGTTATTTGGGTGCAAAATAAGGACAAAAACCGAAAACCAAAACATTTCAAATAACTTTTTTTTGTTTTTTCCCCGTTATTTGGGTATAAAATAAGGACAAAAACAGAAAACCAAAATTTTTCAAATAACTTTTTTTTTATTTTTTCCCGTTATTTGGGTGCAAAATAAGGACAAAAAATGAAAACCAAAATATTTCAATTAACTTTTTTTTCTTTTTTCCCGTTATTTGGGTGCAAAATAAGAACAAAAACAGAAAACCAAAATATTTCAAATAACTTTTTTTTTTTTTCCAGTTATTTGGGTGCAAAATAAGGACTAGAGCAGAAAACCAAAATATTTCAAATAACTTTTTTTTTTTCCCGTTATTTGGGTGCAAAATAAGGACAAAAACAGAAAACCAAAATATTTCAGATAACTTTTTTTTTCTTTTTTCTCGTTATTTGGGTGCAAAATAAAGACAAAAACAAAAACCAAAATATTTCAAATAACTTTTTTTTTATTTTTTCCCGTTATTTGGGTGCAAAATAAGGACAAAAACAAAACCAAAATATTTCAGATAACTTTTTTTTTCTTTTTTCTCGTTATTTGGGTGCAAAATAAAGACAAAAACAAAAACCAAAATATTTCAAATAACTTTTTTTTTATTTTTTCCCGTTATTTTGGTGTAAAATAAGGACAAAAACAGAAAACCAAAATATTTCAGATAACTTCTTTTTTCTTTTTTGCCGTTATTTGGGTGCAAAATAAGGATAAAAACAAAAAACCAAAATATTTCAAATAACTTTTTTTTATTTTTTCCCGTTATTTGGGTGCAAAATAAGGACAAAAACAGAAAACCAAAATATTTCAAATAACTTTTTTTTTCTTTTTTCCCGTTATTTGGGTGCAAAATAAGGACAAAACAGAAAACCGAAATATTTCAAATAACTTTTTTTGTTTTTTTCCAGTTATTTGGGTGCAAAATAAGGACTAGAGCAGAAAACCAAAATATTTCAAATAACTTTTTTTTTATTTTTTTCCGTTATTCGGGTGCAAAATAATTACAAAAACAGAAAACCAAAATATTTCAAATAACTTTTTTTTTTTCCCGTTATTTGGGTGCACAATAAGGACAAAAACAAAACCAAAATATTTCAGATAACTTTTTTTTTCTTTTTTCTCGTTATTTGGGTGCAAAATAAAGACAAAAACAAAAACCAAAATATTTCAAATAACTTTTTTTTTATTTTTTCCCGTTATTTGGGTGCAAAATAAGGACAAAAACAGAAAACCAAAATATTTCAGATAACTTTTTTTTTATTTTTTCCCGTTATTTTGGTGTAAAATAAGGACAAAAACAGAAAACCAATATATTTCAAATAACTTTTTTTTTATTTCTTCCCGTTATTTGGGTGCAAAATAAGGACAAAAACCGAAAACCAAAACATTTCAAATAACTTTTTTTTGTTTTTTCCCCGTTATTTGGGTATAAAATAAGGACAAAAACAGAAAATCAAAATTTTTCAAATAACTTTTTTTTTATTTTTTCCCGTTATTTGGGTGCAAAATAAGGACAAAAAATGAAAACCAAAATATTTCAATTAACTTTTTTTTCTTTTTTCCCGTTATTTGGGTGCAAAATAAGAACAAAAACAGAAAACCAAAATATTTCAAATAACTTTTTTTTTTTTTTTCCAGTTATTTGGGTGCAAAATAAGGACTAGAGCAGAAAACCAAAATATTTCAAATAACTTTTTTTTTTTCCCGTTATTTGGGTGCAAAATAAGGACAAAAACAGAAAACCAAAATATTTCAGATAACTTTTTTTTTCTTTTTTCTCGTTATTTGGGTGCAAAATAAAGACAAAAACAAAAAACCAAAATATTTCAAATAACTTTTGTTTTATTTTTTCCCGTTATTTGGGTGCAAAATAAGGACAAAAACAGAAAACCAAAATATTTCAAATAACTTTTTTTTTCTTTTTTCCCGTTATTTGGGTGCAAAATAAGGACAAAAACAGAAAACAAAAATATTTCAGATAACTTTTTTTTTTATTTTTTCCCGTTATTTGGGTGCAAAATAAGGACAAAAACGGAAAACCAAAATATTTCAAATAACTTTTTTTTATTTTTCCCGTTATTTGGGTGCAAAATAAGGACAAAAACCGAAAACCAAAATATTTCAAATAACTTTTTTTTGCTTTTTCCCCGTTATTTGGGTGTAAAATAAGGACAAAAACAGAAAACCAAAATTTTTCAAATAACTTTTTATTTATTTTTTCCCGTTATTTGGGTGCAAAATAAGGACAAAAACAGAAAACCAAAATATTTCAGATAACTTCTTTTTTCTTTTTTGCCGTTATTTGGGTGCAAAATAAGGATAAAAACAAAAAACCAAAATATTTCAAATAACTTTTTTTTATTTTTTCCCGTTATTTGGGTGCAAAATAAGGACAAAAACAGAAAACCAAAATATTTCAAATAACTTTTTTTTTCTTTTTTCCCGTTATTTGGGTGCAAAATAAGGACAAAAACAGAAAACCGAAATTTTTCAAATAACTTTTTTTTTATTTTTTCCCGTTATTTGGGTGCAAAATAAGGACAAAAACAGAAAACCAAAATATTTCAGATAACTTTTATTTTTATTTTTTCCCGTTATTTAGGTGCAAAGTAAGGACAAAAAAAAATCAAAATATTTCAAATAACTTTTTTTTTCATTTTTCCCGTTATTTGGGTGCAAAATAAGGACAAAAACAGAAAACCAAAATATTTCAAATAACTTTTTTTTTATTTTTTCCCGGTATTTGGGTGCAAAATAAGGACAAAAACAGAAAACCAATATATATCAAATAACTTTTTTTTTCTTTTTTCCCGTTATTTGGGTGCAAAATAAGGACAAAAACAAAAAGCCAAAATATTTCAAATAACTTTTTTTTTCTTTTTTCCCGTTATATGGGTGCAAAATAAGGACAAAAACAAAACCAAAATATTTCAGATAACTTTTTTTTTCTTTTTTCCCGTTATTTGGGTGCAAAATAAGGACAAAACAGAAAACCAAAATATTTCACATAACTTTTTTTTTATTTTTTCCCGTTATTTGGGTGCAAAATAAGGACAAAAAATGACAACCAAAATATTTCAAAAAACTTTTTTTTTCTTTTTTCCCGTTATTTGGGTGCAAAATAAGGACTAAACCAGAAAACCAAAGTATTTCAAATAACTTTTTTTGTATTTTTTCCCGTTATTCGGGTGCAAAATAAATACAAAAACAGAAAACCAAAATATTTCAAATAACTTTTTTTTTCTTTTTTCCCGTTATTTGGGTGCAAAATAAGGACAAAAACAGAAAACCAAAATATTTCAAATAACTTTTTTTTCTTTTTTCCCGTTATTTGGGTGCAAGATTAGGACAAAAACAGAAAACCAAAATATTTCAAATAACTTTTCTTTAATTTTTTCCCGGTATTTGGGTGCAAAATAAGGACAAAAACAGAAAATCAAAATATATCAAATAACTTTTTTTTTCTTTTTTCCCGTTATTTGGGTGCAAAATAAGGACAAAAACAGAAAACCAAAATATTTCAAATAACTTTTTTTTTCTTTTTCCCGTTATTTGGGTGCAAAATAAGGACAAAAACAAAACCAAAATATTTCAGATAACTTTTTTTTTCTTTTTTCCCGTTATTTGGGTGCAAAATAAAGACAAAAACAAATAACCAAAATATTTCAAATAACTTTTTTTTATTTTTTCCCGTTATTTGGGTGCAAAATAAGGACAAAAACAGAAAACCAAAATATTTCAAATAACTTTTTTTTCCTTTTTTCCCGTTATTTGGGTGCAAAATAAGGACAAAAACCGAAAACCAAAACATTTCAAATAACTTTTTTTGCTTTTTCCCCGTTATTTGGGTATAAAATAAGGACAAAAACAGAAAACCAAAATTTTTCAAATAACTTTTTTTTTATTTTTTCCCGTTATTTGGGTGCAAAATAAGGACAAAAAATGAAAACCAAAATATTTCAATTAACTTTTTTTTCTTTTTTCCCGTTATTTGGGTGCAAAATAAGGACAAAAACAGAAAACCAAAATATTTCAAATAACTTTTTTTTTTCCCGTTATTTGGGTGCACAATAAGGACAAAAACAAAACCAAAATATTTCAGATAACTTTTTTTTTCTTTTTTCTCGTTATTTGGGTGCAAAATAAAGACAAAAACAAAAACCAAAATATTTCAAATAACTTTTTTTTTATTTTTTCCCGTTATTTGGGTGCAAAATAAGGACAAAAACAGAAAACCAAAATATTTCAGATAACTTTTTTTTTATTTTTTCCCGTTATTTTGGTGTAAAATAAGGACAAAAACAGAAAACCAATATATTTCAAATAACTTTTTTTTTATTTCTTCCCGTTATTTGGGTGCAAAATAAGGACAAAAACCGAAAACCAAAACATTTCAAATAACTTTTTTTTGTTTTTTCCCCGTTATTTGGGTATAAAATAAGGACAAAAACAGAAAACCAAAATTTTTCAAATAACTTTTTTTTTATTTTTTCCCGTTATTTGGGTGCAAAATAAGGACAAAAAATGAAAACCAAAATATTTCAATTAACTTTTTTTTCTTTTTTCCCGTTATTTGGGTGCAAAATAAGGACAAAAACCGAAAACCAAAACATTTCAAATAACTTTTTTTGCTTTTTCCCCGTTATTTGGGTATAAAATAAGGACAAAAACAGAAAACCAAAATTTTTCAAATAACTTTTTTTTTATTTTTTCCCGTTATTTGGGTGCAAAATAAGGACAAAAAATGAAAACCAAAATATTTCAATTAATTTTTTTTTCTTTTTTCCCGTTATTTGGGTGCAAAATAAGGACAAAAACAGAAAACCAAAATATTTCAAATAACTTTTTTTTTTCCCGTTATTTGGGTGCACAATAAGGACAAAAACAAAACCAAAATATTTCAGATAACTTTTTTTTTCTTTTTTCTCGTTATTTGGGTGCAAAATAAAGACAAAAACAAAAACCAAAATATTTCAAATAACTTTTTTTTTATTTTTTCCCGTTATTTGGGTGCAAAATAAGGACAAAAACAGAAAACCAAAATATTTCAGATAACTTTTTTTTTATTTTTTCCCGTTATTTTGGTGTAAAATAAGGACAAAAACAGAAAACCAATATATTTCAAATAACTTTTTTTTTATTTCTTCCCGTTATTTGGGTGCAAAATAAGGACAAAAACCGAAAACCAAAACATTTCAAATAACTTTTTTTTGTTTTTTCCCCGTTATTTGGGTATAAAATAAGGACAAAAACAGAAAACCAAAATTTTTCAAATAACTTTTTTTTTATTTTTTCCCGTTATTTGGGTGCAAAATAAGGACAAAAAATGAAAACCAAAATATTTCAATTAACTTTTTTTTCTTTTTTCCCGTTATTTGGGTGCAAAATAAGAACAAAAACAGAAAACCAAAATATTTCAAATAACTTTTTTTTTTTTTTCCAGTTATTTGGGTGCAAAATAAGGACTAGAGCAGAAAACCAAAATATTTCAAATAACTTTTTTTTTTTCCCGTTATTTGGGTGCAAAATAAGGACAAAAACAGAAAACCAAAATATTTCAGATAACTTTTTTTTTCTTTTTTCTCGTTATTTGGGTGCAAAATAAAGACAAAAACAAAAACCAAAATATTTCAAATAACTTTTTTTTTATTTTTTCCCGTTATTTGGGTGCAAAATAAGGACAAAAACAAAACCAAAATATTTCAGATAACTTTTTTTTTCTTTTTTCTCGTTATTTGGGTGCAAAATAAAGACAAAAACAAAAACCAAAATATTTCAAATAACTTTTTTTTTATTTTTTCCCGTTATTTTGGTGTAAAATAAGGACAAAAACAGAAAACCAAAATATTTCAGATAACTTCTTTTTTCTTTTTTGCCGTTATTTGGGTGCAAAATAAGGATAAAAACAAAAAACCAAAATATTTCAAATAACTTTTTTTTATTTTTTCCCGTTATTTGGGTGCAAAATAAGGACAAAAACAGAAAACCAAAATATTTCAAATAACTTTTTTTTTCTTTTTTCCCGTTATTTGGGTGCAAAATAAGGACAAAACAGAAAACCGAAATATTTCAAATAACTTTTTTTGTTTTTTTCCAGTTATTTGGGTGCAAAATAAGGACTAGAGCAGAAAACCAAAATATTTCAAATAACTTTTTTTTTATTTTTTTCCGTTATTCGGGTGCAAAATAAGGACAAAAACAGAAAACCAAAATATTTCAAATAACTTTTTTTTTTTCCCGTTATTTGGGTGCACAATAAGGACAAAAACAAAACCAAAATATTTCAGATAACTTTTTTTTTCTTTTTTCTCGTTATTTGGGTGCAAAATAAAGCCAAAAACAAAAACCAAAATATTTCAAATAACTTTTTTTTTATTTTTTCCCGTTATTTGGGTGCAAAATAAGGACAAAAACAGAAAACCAAAATATTTCAGATAACTTTTTTTTTATTTTTTCCCGTTATTTTGGTGTAAAATAAGGACAAAAACAGAAAACCAATATATTTCAAATAACTTTTTTTTTATTTCTTCCCGTTATTTGGGTGCAAAATAAGGACAAAAACCGAAAACCAAAACATTTCAAATAACTTTTTTTTGTTTTTTCCCCGTTATTTGGGTATAAAATAAGGACAAAAACAGAAAATCAAAATTTTTCAAAAAACTTTTTTTTTATTTTTTCCCGTTATTTGGGTGCAAAATAAGGACAAAAAATGAAAACCAAAATATTTCAATTAACTTTTTTTTCTTTTTTCCCGTTATTTGGGTGCAAAATAAGATCAAAAACAGAAAACCAAAATATTTCAAATAACTTTTTTTTTTTTTTTCCAGTTATTTGGGTGCAAAATAAGGACTAGAGCAGAAAACCAAAATATTTCAAATAACTTTTTTTTTTTCCCGTTATTTGGGTGCAAAATAAGGACAAAAACAGAAAACCAAAATATTTCAGATAACTTTTTTTTTCTTTTTTCTCGTTATTTGGGTGCAAAATAAAGACAAAAACAAAAAACCAAAATATTTCAAATAACTTTTGTTTTATTTTTTCCCGTTATTTGGGTGCAAAATAAGGACAAAAACAGAAAACCAAAATATTTCAAATAACTTTTTTTTTCTTTTTTCCCGTTATTTGGGTGCAAAATAAGGACAAAAACAGAAAACAAAAATATTTCAGATAACTTTTTTTTTTATTTTTTCCCGTTATTTGGGTGCAAAATAAGGACAAAAACGGAAAACCAAAATATTTCAAATAACTTTTTTTTATTTTTCCCGTTATTTGGGTGCAAAATAAGGACAAAAACAGAAAACCAAAATATTTCAAATAACTTTTTTTTTCTTTTTTCCCGTTATTTGGGTGCAAAATAAGGACAAAAACAGAAAACCAAAATATTTCAGATAACTTTTTTTTGCTTTTTTTCCGTTATTTGGGTGCAAAATAAGGACAAAAACAGAAAACAAAAAAATTTTTAATAACTTTTTTTTTCTTTTTTCCCGTTATTTGGGTGCAAAATAAGGACAAAAACCGAAAACCAAAATATTTCAAATAACTTTTTGTTTCTTTTTTCCCGTTATTTTGGTGCAAAATAAGGACAAAAACAGAAAACCAAAATATTTCACATAACTTTTTTTTTATTTTTTCCCGTTATTTGGGTGCAAAATAAGGACAAAAACAGAAAACCAAAATATTTCAAATAACTTTTTTTTTCTTCTTTCCCGTTATTTGGGTGCAAAATAACGACAAAAACCCGTTATTTGGGTGCAAGATAAGGACAAAAACAGAAAACCAAAATATTTCAAATAACTTTTTTTTTTCTTCTTTCCCGTTATTTGGGTGCAAAATAACGACAAACACCCGTTATTTGGGTGCAAGATAAGGACAAACACAGAAAACCAAAATATTTCAAATAACTTTTTTTTTATTTTTTCCCGTTATTTGGGTGCAAAATAAGGACAAAAACAGAAAACCAAAATATTTCAAATAACTTTTTTTTTCTTTTTTCCCGTTATTTGGGTGCAAAATAACGACAAAAACCGAAAACCAAAACATTTCAAATAACTTTTTTTTGCTTTTTCCCCGTTATTTGGGTGTAAAATAAGGACAAAAACAGAAAACCAAAATTTTTCAAATAACTTTTTATTTATTTTTTTTCGTTATTTGGGTGCAAAATAAGGACAAAAACAGAAAACCAAAATATTTCAGATAACTTCGTTTTTCTTTTTTGCCGTTATTTGGGTGCAAAATAAGGACAAAAACAAAAAACCAAAATATTTCAAATAACTTTTGTTTTATTTTTTCCCGTTATTTGGGTGCAAAATAAGGACAAAAACAGAAAACCAAAATATTTCAAATAACTTTTTTTTTCTTTTTTCCCGTTATTTGAGTGCAAAATAAGGGCAAAAACAGAAAACCAAAATATTTCAAAAAATTTTTTTTTTTATTTTTTCCCGTTATTTGGGTGCAAAATAAGGACAAAAACAGAAAACCAAAATATTTCAAATAACTTTTTTTTTATTTTTTCCCGTTATTTGGATGCAAAATAAGGACAAAAACAGAAAACCAAAATATTTCAAATAACTTTTTTTTTCTTTTTTCCCGTTATTTGGGTGCAAAATAAGGACAAAAACAGAAAACCGAAATATTTCAAATAACTTTTTTTGTTTTTTTTCCGTTATTTGGGTGCAAAATAAGGACAAAAACAGAAAACCAAAATATTTCAGATAACTTTTATTTTTATTTTTTCCCGTTATTTAGGTGCAAAGTAAGGACAAAAAAAAATCAAAATATTTCAAATAACTTTTTTTTCATTTTTCCCGTTATTTAGGTGCAAAATAAGGACAAAAACAGAAAACCAAAATATTTCAGATAACTTTTTTTTTATTTTTTCCCGTTATTTGGGTGCAAAATAAGGACAAAAACAGAAAACGAAAATATTTCAAATAACTTTTTTGAAATTTTTTCCCGTTATTTGGATGCAAAATAAGGACAAAAACAGAAAACCAAAATATTTCAAATAACTTTTTTTTTCTTTTTTCCCGTTATTTGGGTGCAAAATAAGGACAAAAACGGAAAACCGAAATATTTCAAATAACTTTTTTTGTTTTTTTTCCGTTATTTGGGTGCAAAATAAGGACAAAAACAGAAAACCAAAATATTTCAGATAACTTTTATTTTTATTTTTTCCCGTTATTTAGGTGCAAAGTAAGGACAAAAAAAAATCAAAATATTTCAAATAACTTTTTTTTCATTTTTCCCGTTATTTAGGTGCAAAATAAGGACAAAAACAGAAAACCAAAATATTTCAGATAACTTTTTTTTTATTTTTTCCCGTTATTTGGGTGCAAAATAAGGACAAAAACAGAAAACGAAAATATTTCAAATAACTTTTTTGAAATTTTTTCCCGTTATTTGGGTGCAAAATAAGGACAAAAAATGACAACCAAAATATTTCAAAAAACTTTTTTTTTCTTTTTTCCCGTTATTTGGGTGCAAAATAAGGACTAAACCAGAAAACCAAAGTATTTCAAATAACTTTTTTTGTATTTTTTCCCGTTATTCGGGTGCAAAATAAATACAAAAACAGAAAACCAAAATATTTCAAATAACTTTTTTTTTCTTTTTTCCCGTTATTTGGGTGCAAAATAAGGACAAAAACAGAAAACCAAAATATTTCAAATAACTTTTTTTTCTTTTTTCCCGTTATTTGGGTGCAAGATTAGGACAAAAACAGAAAACCAAAATATTTCAAATAACTTTTCTTTAATTTTTTCCCGGTATTTGGGTGCAAAATAAGGACAAAAACAGAAAATCAAAATATATCAAATAACTTTTTTTTTCTTTTTTCCCGTTATTTGGGTGCAAAATAAGGACAAAAACAGAAAACCAAAATATTTCAAATAACTTTTTTTTTCTTTTTCCCGTTATTTGGGTGCAAAATAAGGACAAAAACAAAACCAAAATATTTCAGATAACTTTTTTTTTCTTTTTTCCCGTTATTTGGGTGCAAAATAAAGACAAAAACAAATAACCAAAATATTTCAAATAACTTTTTTTTATTTTTTCCCGTTATTTGGGTGCAAAATAAGGACAAAAACAGAAAACCAAAATATTTCAAATAACTTTTTTTTCCTTTTTTCCCGTTATTTGGGTGCAAAATAAGGACAAAAACCGAAAACCAAAACATTTCAAATAACTTTTTTTGCTTTTTCCCCGTTATTTGGGTATAAAATAAGGACAAAAACAGAAAACCAAAATTTTTCAAATAACTTTTTTTTTATTTTTTCCCGTTATTTGGGTGCAAAATAAGGACAAAAAATGAAAACCAAAATATTTCAATTAACTTTTTTTTCTTTTTTCCCGTTATTTGGGTGCAAAATAAGGACAAAAACAGAAAACCAAAATATTTCAAATAACTTTTTTTTTTTCCCGTTATTTGGGTGCACAATAAGGACAAAAACAAAACCAAAATATTTCAGATAACTTTTTTTTTCTTTTTTCTCGTTATTTGGGTGCAAAATAAAGACAAAAACAAAAACCAAAATATTTCAAATAACTTTTTTTTTATTTTTTCCCGTTATTTGGGTGCAAAATAAGGACAAAAACAGAAAACCAAAATATTTCAGATAACTTTTTTTTTATTTTTTCCCGTTATTTTGGTGTAAAATAAGGACAAAAACAGAAAACCAATATATTTCAAATAACTTTTTTTTTATTTCTTCCCGTTATTTGGGTGCAAAATAAGGACAAAAACCGAAAACCAAAACATTTCAAATAACTTTTTTTTGTTTTTTCCCCGTTATTTGGGTATAAAATAAGGACAAAAACAGAAAACCAAAATTTTTCAAATAACTTTTTTTTTATTTTTTCCCGTTATTTGGGTGCAAAATAAGGACAAAAAATGAAAACCAAAATATTTCAATTAACTTTTTTTTCTTTTTTCCCGTTATTTGGGTGCAAAATAAGAACAAAAACAGAAAACCAAAATATTTCAAATAACTTTTTTTTTTTTTTCCAGTTATTTGGGTGCAAAATAAGGACTAGAGCAGAAAACCAAAATATTTCAAATAACTTTTTTTTTTTCCCCGTTATTTGGGTGCAAAATAAGGACAAAAACAGAAAACCAAAATATTTCAGATAACTTTTTTTTTCTTTTTTCTCGTTATTTGGGTGCAAAATAAAGACAAAAACAAAAACCAAAATATTTCAAATAACTTTTTTTTTATTTTTTCCCGTTATTTGGGTGCAAAATAAGGACAAAAACAAAACCAAAATATTTCAGATAACTTTTTTTTTCTTTTTTCTCGTTATTTGGGTGCAAAATAAAGACAAAAACAAAAACCAAAATATTTCAAATAACTTTTTTTTTATTTTTTCCCGTTATTTTGGTGTAAAATAAGGACAAAAACAGAAAACCAAAATATTTCAGATAACTTCTTTTTTCTTTTTTGCCGTTATTTGGGTGCAAAATAAGGATAAAAACAAAAAACCAAAATATTTCAAATAACTTTTTTTTATTTTTTCCCGTTATTTGGGTGCAAAATAAGGACAAAAACAGAAAACCAAAATATTTCAAATAACTTTTTTTTTCTTTTTTCCCGTTATTTGGGTGCAAAATAAGGACAAAACAGAAAACCGAAATATTTCAAATAACTTTTTTTGTTTTTTTCCAGTTATTTGGGTGCAAAATAAGGACTAGAGCAGAAAACCAAAATATTTCAAATAACTTTTTTTTTATTTTTTTCCGTTATTCGGGTGCAAAATAAGGACAAAAACAGAAAACCAAAATATTTCAAATAACTTTTTTTTTTCCCGTTATTTGGGTGCACAATAAGGACAAAAACAAAACCAAAATATTTCAGATAACTTTTTTTTTCTTTTTTCTCGTTATTTGGGTGCAAAATAAAGACAAAAACAAAAACCAAAATATTTCAAATAACTTTTTTTTTATTTTTTCCCGTTATTTGGGTGCAAAATAAGGACAAAAACAGAAAACCAAAATATTTCAGATAACTTTTTTTTTATTTTTTCCCGTTATTTTGGTGTAAAATAAGGACAAAAACAGAAAACCAATATATTTCAAATAACTTTTTTTTTATTTCTTCCCGTTATTTGGGTGCAAAATAAGGACAAAAACCGAAAACCAAAACATTTCAAATAACTTTTTTTTGTTTTTTCCCCGTTATTTGGGTATAAAATAAGGACAAAAACAGAAAATCAAAATTTTTCAAATAACTTTTTTTTTATTTTTTCCCGTTATTTGGGTGCAAAATAAGGACAAAAAAAGAAAACCAAAATATTTCAATTAACTTTTTTTTCTTTTTTCCCGTTATTTGGGTGCAAAATAAGATCAAAAACAGAAAACCAAAATATTTCAAATAACTTTTTTTTTTTTTTTCCAGTTATTTGGGTGCAAAATAAGGACTAGAGCAGAAAACCAAAATATTTCAAATAACTTTTTTTTTTCCCGTTATTTGGGTGCAAAATAAGGACAAAAACAGAAAACCAAAATATTTCAGATAACTTTTTTTTTCTTTTTTCTCGTTATTTGGGTGCAAAATAAAGACAAAAACAAAAAACCAAAATATTTCAAATAACTTTTGTTTTATTTTTTCCCGTTATTTGGGTGCAAAATAAGGACAAAAACAGAAAACCAAAATATTTCAAATAACTTTTTTTTTCTTTTTTCCCGTTATTTGGGTGCAAAATAAGGACAAAAACAGAAAACAAAAATATTTCAGATAACTTTTTTTTTTATTTTTTCCCGTTATTTGGGTGCAAAATAAGGACAAAAACGGAAAACCAAAATATTTCAAATAACTTTTTTTTATTTTTCCCGTTATTTGGGTGCAAAATAAGGACAAAAACAGAAAACCAAAATATTTCAAATAACTTTTTTTTTCTTTTTTCCCGTTATTTGGGTGCAAAATAAGGACAAAAACAGAAAACCAAAATATTTCAGATAACTTTTTTTTGCTTTTTTTCCGTTATTTGGGTGCAAAATAAGGACAAAAACAGAAAACAAAAAAATTTTTAATAACTTTTTTTTTCTTTTTTCCCGTTATTTGGGTGCAAAATAAGGACAAAAACCGAAAACCAAAATATTTCAAATAACTTTTTTTTTCTTTTTTCCCGTTATTTGGGTGCAAAATAAGGACAAAAACAGAAAACCAAAATATTTCACATAACTTTTTTTTTATTTTTTCCCGTTATTTGGGTGCAAAATAAGGACAAAAACAGAAAACCAAAATATTTCAAATAACTTTTTTTTTCTTCTTTCCCGTTATTTGGGTGCAAAATAACGACAAAAATCCGTTATTTGGGTGCAAGATAAGGACAAAAACAGAAAACCAAAATATTTCAAATAACTTTTTTTTTCTTCTTTCCCGTTATTTGGGTGCAAAATAACGACAAACACCCGTTATTTGGGTGCAAGATAAGGACAAACACAGAAAACCAAAATATTTCAAATAACTTTTTTTTTATTTTTTCCCGTTATTTGGGTGCAAAATAAGGACAAAAACAGAAAACCAAAATATTTCAAATAACTTTTTTTTTCTTTTTTCCCGTTATTTGGGTGCAAAATAAGGACAAAAACCGAAAACCAAAACATTTCAAATAACTTTTTTTTGCTTTTTCCCCGTTATTTGGGTGTAAAATAAGGACAAAAACAGAAAACCAAAATTTTTCAAATAACTTTTTATTTATTTTTTTTCGTTATTTGGGTGCAAAATAAGGACAAAAACAGAAAACCAAAATATTTCAGATAACTTCGTTTTTCTTTTTTGCCGTTATTTGGGTGCAAAATAAGGACAAAAACAAAAAACCAAAATATTTCAAATAACTTTTGTTTTATTTTTTCCCGTTATTTGGGTGCAAAATAAGGACAAAAACAGAAAACCAAAATATTTCAAATAACTTTTTTTTTCTTTTTTCCCGTTATTTGGGTGCAAAATAAGGACAAAAACAGAAAACAAAAATATTTCAGAAAATTTTTTTTTTATTTTTTCCCGTTATTTGGGTGCAAAATAAGGACAAAAACAGAAAACCAAAATATTTCAAATAACTTTTTTTTTATTTTTTCCCGTTATTTGGATGCAAAATAAGGACAAAAACAGAAAACCAAAATATTTCAAATAACTTTTTTTTTCTTTTTTCCCGTTATTTGGGTGCAAAATAAGGACAAAAACAGAAAACCGAAATATTTCAAATAACTTTTTTTGTTTTTTTTCCGTTATTTGGGTGCAAAATAAGGACAAAAACAGAAAACCAAAATATTTCAGATAACTTTTATTTTTATTTTTTCCCGTTATTTAGGTGCAAAGTAAGGACAAAAAAAAATCAAAATATTTCAAATAACTTTTTTTTCATTTTTCCCGTTATTTAGGTGCAAAATAAGGACAAAAACAGAAAACCAAAATATTTCAGATAACTTTTTTTTTATTTTTTCCCGTTATTTGGGTGCAAAATAAGGACAGAAAACGAAAATATTTCAAATAACTTTTTTGAAATTTTTTCCCGTTATTTGGGTGCAAAATAAGGATAAAAGAGAAAACCAAAATATTTCAAATAACTTTTTTTTTATTTTTTCCCGTTATTTAGGTGCAAAATAAGGACAAAAACAGAAAACCAAAATATTTCAGATAAGTTTTTTTTTCTTTTTTCCCGTTATTTGGGTGCAAAATAAGGAGGCCAAAAACAGGAAACCAAAATATTTCAAATAACTTTTTTTTTCTTTTTTACCGTTATTTAGGTGCAAAATAAGGACAAAAACAAAAAACCAAAATATTTCAGATAAGTTGTTTTTTTTTTTTTCCCGTTATTTGGGTGCAAAATAAGGACAAAAACAGAAAACCAAAATATTTCAAATAACTTTTTTTTTCTTTTTTCCCGTTATTTGGGTGCAAAATAAAGACAAAAACAGAAAACCAAAATATTTCAAATAACTTTTTTTTTATTTTTTCCCGTTATTTGGGTGCAAAATAAGGACAAAAACAGAAAACCAAAATATTTCAAATAACTTTTTTTTTATTTTTTCCCGTTTTTTGGGTGCAAAATAAGGACAAAAACAGAAAACCAAAATATTTCAGATAACTTTTTTTTTATTTTACCCGTTATTTGGGTGCAAAATAAGGACAAAAACAGAAAGCCAAAATATTTCAAATAACTTTTTTTTTATTTTTTCCCGTTATTCGGGTGCAAAATAAGGACAAAAACAGAAAACCAAAATATTTCAAATAACTTTTTTTTTCTCTTTTCCCGTTATTTGGGTGCAAAATAAGGACAAAAACAGAAAACCAAATTATTTCAAATAACTTTTTTTTTATTTTTTCCCGGTATTTGGGTGCAAAATAAGGACAAAAGCAGAAAACCAAAATATTTCAAATAACTTTTTTTTTCTTTTTTCCCGTTATTTGGGTGCAAAATAAAGACAAAAACAGAAAACCAAAATATTTCAAATAACTTTTTTTTTATTTTTTCCCGTTATTTGGGTGCAAAATAAGGACTAAACCAGAAAACCAAAATATTTCAAATAACTTTTTTTTATTTTTCCCGTTATTCGGGTGCATAATAAGGACAAAAACAGAAAACCAAAATATTTCAAATAACTTTTTTTTTTTTTTCCCGTTATTTGGGTGCAAAATAAGGACTGAACCAGAAAACCAAAATATTTCAAATAACTTTTTTTTATTTTTTCCCGTTATTCGGGTGCAAAATAAGGACAAAAACAGAAAACCAAAATATTTCAAATAACTTTTTTTTTCTTCTTTCCCGTTATTTGGGTGCAAAATAAGGACAAAAACAAAAACCAAAATATTTCAAATAACTTTTTTTTATTTTTTCCCGTTATTTGGGTGCAAAATAAGGACAAAAACAGAAAACCAAAATATTTCAAATAACTTTTTTTTAATTTTTTCCCGGTATTTGGGTGCGAAATAAGGACAAAAACAGAAAACCAAAATATTTCAAATAACTTTTTTTTTCTTTTTTCCCGTTATTTGGGTGCAAAATAAGGACAAAAACAGAAAACCAAAATATTTCAAATAACTTTTTTTTTATTTTTTCCCATTATTTGGGTGCAAAATAAGGACAAAAACAGAAAACCAAAATATTTAAATTAACTTTTTTTTCTTTTTTTCCCGTTATTTGGGTGCAAAATAAGGACAAAAACAGAAAACCAAAATATTTCAAATACCTTTTTTTTCTTTTTTCCCATTATTTGGGTGCGAAATAAGGACAAAAACAGAAAACCAAAATATTTCAAATAACTTTTTTTTTCTTTTTTCCCGTTATTTGGGTGCAAAATAAGGACAAAAACAGAAAACCAAAATATTTCAAATACCTTTTTTTTCTTTTTTCCCATTATTTGGGTGCAAGATAAGGACAAAAACAGAAAACCAAAATATTTCAAATAACTTTTTTTTTATTTTTTCCCGGTATTTGGTTGCAAAATAAGGACAAAAACAGAAAACCAATATATTTCAAAAAACTTTTTTTTTCTTTTTTCCCGTTATTTGGGTGCAAAATAAGGACAAAAACAGAAAACCAAAATATTTCAGATAACTTTTTTTTTCTTTTTCCCGTTATTTGGGTGCAAAATAAGGACAAAAACAGAAAACCAAAATATTTCAAATAACTATTTTTTTCTTTTTTCCCGTTATTTGGGTGCAAAATAAGGACAAAAACAGAAAACCAAAATATTTCATATAACTTTTTTTTTCTTTGTTCCCGTTATTTAGGTGCAAAATAAGGACAAAAAAGAAAACCAAAATATTTCAGATAACTTTTTTTTTATTTTTCCCTTTATTTGGGTGCAAAATAAGGACAAAAACCGAAAACCAAAATATTTCAGATAACTTTTTTTTTATTTTTTCCCATTATTTAGGTGCAAAATAAGGACAAAAACAGAAAACCAAAATATTTCAAATAATTTTTTTCCTTTTTCCTGTTATGTGGGTGGAAAATAAGGACAAAACAGAAAACCAAACTATTTCAAATAACTTTTTTTTTCTTTTTTCCCGTTATTTGGGTGCAAAATAAGGACAAAAACAGAAAACCAAAATATTTCAGATAACTTTTTTTTTCTTTTTTCCCGTTATTTGGGTGCAAAGTAAAGACAAAAACAGAAAACCAAAATATTTCAAATAACTTTTTTTTCTATTTTCCCGTTATTTGGGTGCAAAATAAGGACAAAAACAGAAAACCAAAATATTTCAAATAACTTTTTTTTCTTTATTCCCGTTATTTGGGTGCAAAATAAGGACAAAAACAGAAAACCAAGATATTTCAAATAACTTTTTTTTTATTTTTTCCCGGTATTTGGGTGCAAAATAAGGACAAAAACAGAAAACCAAAATATTTCAAATAACTTTTTTTTTCTTTTTTCCCGTTATTTGGGTGCAAAATAAGGACAAAAACAGAAAACTAAAATATTTCAAATAACTTTTTTTTTATTTTTTCCCGTTGTTTGGGTGCAAAATAAGGACAAAAACAGCAAACCAAAATATTTCAAATAACTTTTTTTTTATTTTTTCCCATTATTTGGGTGCAAAATAAGGACAAAAACAGAAAACCAAAATATTTCAAATAACTTTTTTTTTATTTTTTCCCGTTATTTGGGTGCAAAATAAGGACAAAAACAGAAAACCAAAATATTTCAAATAACTTTTTTTTTCTTTTTTCTCGTTATTTGGGTGCAAAATAAGGACAAAACAGAAAACCAAAATATTTTAGATAACTTTTTTTTTCCCGTTATTTGGGTGCAAAATAAGGACAAAAACAGAAAACCAAAATATTTCAGATAACTTTTTTTTTCTTTTTTCTTGTTATTTAGGTGCAAAATAAGGACAAAAACAGAAACCCAAAATATTTCAGATAACTTTTTTTTTATTTTTCCCGTTATTTGTGTGCAAAAAAAGGACAGAAACAGAAAACCAAAATAATTCAGATAACTTTTTTTTTATTTTTTCCCGTTATTTAGGTGCCAAATAAGGACAAAAACAGAAAACCAAAATATTTCAAATAACTTTTTTTTCTTTTTTCCCGTTATTTGGGTTCAAAATAAGGACAAAAACAGAAAACCAAAATATTTCAAATAACTTCTTTTTTATTTTTTCCCGTTATTTGGGTGCAAAATAAGGACAGAAACAGAAAACCAAAATATTTCAGATAACTTTTTTTTTATTTTTTCCCGTTAAATGGGTGCAAAATAAGGACAAAAACAAAACCAAAATATTTCAGATAACTTTTTTTTTATTTTTTCCCGTTATTTGGGTGCAAAATAAAGACAAAAACAAAAAACCAAAATATTTCAAATAACTTTTTTTTTATTTTTTCCCGTTATTTGGGTGCAAATTAAGGACAAAAACAGAAAACCAAAATATTTCAGATAACTTTTTTTTTCTTTTTTCTTGTTATTTAGGTGCAAAATAAGGACAAAAACAGAAACCCAAAATATTTCAGATAACTTTTTTTTTATTTTTCCCGTTATTTGGGTGCAAAAAAAGGACAGAAACAGAAAACCAAAATAATTCAGATAACTTTTTTTTTATTTTTTCCCGTTATTTGGGTGCAAATTAAGGACAAAAACAGAAAACCAAAATATTTCAGATAACTTTTTTTTTCTTTTTTCTTGTTATTTAGGTGCAAAATAAGGACAAAAACAGAAAACCAAAATATTTCAAATAACTTTTTTTTCTTTTTTCCCGTTATTTGGGTTCAAAATAAAGACAAAAACAGAAAACCAAAATATTTCAAATAACTTCTTTTTTATTTTTTCCCGTTATTGGGGTGCAAAATAAGGACAAAAACAGAAAACCAAAATATTTCAGATAACTTTTTTTTTATTTTTTCCCGTTAAATGGGTGCAAAATAAGGACAAAAACAAAAAACCAAAATATTTCAGATAATTTTTTTTTCTGTTTTCGCGTTATTTGGGTGCAAAATAAGGACAAAAACAAAACCAAAATATTTCAGATAACTTTTTTTTTATTTTTTCCCGTTATTTGGGTGCAAAATAAAGACAAAAACAAAAAACCAAAATATTTCAAATAACTTTTTTTTTATTTTTTCCCGTTATTTGGGTGCAAATTAAGGACAAAAACAGAAAACCAAAATATTTCAGATAACTTTTTTTTATTTTTTCCCGTTATTTGGGTGCAAAATAAAGACAAAAACAGAAAACCAAAATATTTCAAATAACTTTTTTTTTATTATTTCCCGTTATTTGGGTGAAAAATAAAGATAAAAACAGAAATCCAAAATATTTCAAATAACTTTTGTTTTATTTTTTCCCGTTATTTGGGTGCAAAATAAGGACAAAAAACGGAAAACCAAATTATTTATAAATAAGGACAAAAACAGAAAACCAAAATATTTCATATAACCTTTTTTTCTTTTTTCCCGTTATTTGGGTGCAAAATAAGGACAAAAACAGAAAACCAATATATTTCAAAAAACTTTTTTTTTCTTTTTTCCCGTTATTTGGGTGCAAAATAAGGACAAAAACAGAAAACCAAAATATTTCAGATAACTTTTTTTTTCTTTTTCCCGTTATTTGGGTGCAAAATAAGGACAAAAACAGAAAACCAAAATATTTCAAATAACTATTTTTTTCTTTTTTCTCGTTATTTGGGTGCAAAATAAGGACAAAAACAGAAAACCAAAATATTTCAGATAACTTTTTTTTTCTTTTTTCCTGTTATTTAGGTGCAAAATAAGGACAAAAAAGAAAACCAAAATATTTCAGATAACTTTTTTTTTATTTTTCCCTTTATTTGGGTGCAAAATAAGGACAAAAACCGAAAACCAAAATATTTCAGATAACTTTTTTTTCTTTTTTCCCGTTATTTGGGTTCAAAATAAGGACAAAAACAGAAAACCAAAATATTTCAAATAACTTCTTTTTTATTTTTTCCCGTTATTGGGGTGCAAAATAAGGACAAAAACAGAAAACCAAAATATTTCAGATAACTTTTTTTTTATTTTTTCCCGTTAAATGGGTGCAAAATAAGGACAAAAACAAAACCAAAATATTTCAGATAACTTTTTTTTTCTTTTTTCCCGTTATTTGGGTGCAAAATAAGGACAAAAACAGAAAACCAATATATTTCAAAAAACTTTTTTTTTCTTTTTTCCCGTTATTTGGGTGCAAAATAAGGACAAAAACAGAAAACCAAAATATTTCAGATAACTTTTTTTTTCTTTTTCCCGTTATTTGGGTGCAAAATAAGGACAAAAACAGAAAACCAAAATATTTCAAATAACTATTTTTTTCTTTTTTCTCGTTATTTGGGTGCAAAATAAGGACAAAAACAGAAAACCAAAATATTTCAAATAACTTTTTTTTCTTTTTTCCCGTTATTTGGGTTCAAAATAAAGACAAAAACAGAAAACCAAAATATTTCAAATAACTTCTTTTTTATTTTTTCCCGTTATTGGGGTGCAAAATAAGGACAAAAACAGAAACCCAAAATATTTCAGATAACTTTTTTTTTATTTTTCCCGTTATTTGGGTGCAAAAAAAGGACAGAAACAGAAAACCAAAATAATTCAGATAACTTTTTTTTTATTTTTTCCCGTTATTTAGGTGCCAAATAAGGACAAAAACAGAAAACCAAAATATTTCAAATAACTTTTTTTTCTTTTTTCCCGTTATTTGGGTTCAAAATAAAGACAAAAACAGAAAACCAAAATATTTCAAATAACTTCTTTTTTATTTTTTCCCGTTATTGGGGTGCAAAATAAGGACAAAAACAGAAAACCAAAATATTTCAGATAACTTTTTTTTTATTTTTTCCCGTTAAATGGGTGCAAAATAAGGACAAAAACAAAAAACCAAAATATTTCAGATAATTTTTTTTTCTGTTTTCGCGTTATTTGGGTGCAAAATAAGGACAAAAACAAAACCAAAATATTTCAGATAACTTTTTTTTTATTTTTTCCCGTTATTTGGGTGCAAAATAAAGACAAAAACAAAAAACCAAAATATTTCAAATAACTTTTTTTTTATTTTTTCCCGTTATTTGGGTGCAAATTAAGGACAAAAACAGAAAACCAAAATATTTCAGATAACTTTTTTTTATTTTTTCCCGTTATTTGGGTGCAAAATAATGACAAAAACAGAAAACCAATATATTTCAAATAACTTTTTTTTTTATTTCTTGCCGTTATTTTGGTGCAAAATAAGGACAAAAAGAGAAAACCAAAATATTTCAAATCATTTTTTTTTCTTTTTTCCCGTTATTTGGGTGCAAAATAAAGACAAAAACAGAAAACCAAAATATTTCAAATAACTTTTTTTTTATTATTTCCCGTTATTTGGGTGAAAAATAAAGATAAAAACAGAAATCCAAAATATTTCAAATAACTTTTGTTTTATTTTTTCCCGTTATTTGGGTGCAAAATAAGGACAAAAAACGGAAAACCAAATTATTTATAAATAAGGACAAAAACAGAAAACCAAAATATTTCATATAACCTTTTTTTCTTTTTTCCCGTTATTTGGGTGCAAAATAAGGACAAAAACAGAAAACCAATATATTTCAAAAAACTTTTTTTTTCTTTTTTCCCGTTATTTGGGTGCAAAATAAGGACAAAAACAGAAAACCAAAATATTTCAGATAACTTTTTTTTTCTTTTTCCCGTTATTTGGGTGCAAAATAAGGACAAAAACAGAAAACCAAAATATTTCAAATAATTTTTTTTCTTTTTTCCTGTTATGTGGGTGGAAAATAAGGACAACACAGAAAACCAAAATATTTCAGATAACTTTTTTCCTGTTATTTGGGTGCAAAATAAGGACAAAAACAGAAAACCAAAATATTTCAGATAACTTTTTTTTTCTTTTTTCCCGTTATTTGGGTGCAAAGTAAAGACAAAAACAGAAAACCACAATATTTCAAATAACTTTTTTTTTCTATTTTCCCGTTATTTGGGTGCAAAATAAGGACAAAAACAGAAAACCAAAATATTTCAAATAACTTTTTTTTCTTTATTCCCGTTATTTGGGTGCAAAATAAGGACAAAAACAGAAAACCAACATATTTTAAATAACTTTTTTTTTCTTTTTTCTCGGTATTTGGGTGCAAAATAAGGACAAAAACAGAAAACCAAAATATTTCAGATAACTTTTTTTTTCTTTTTTCCCGTTATTTAGGTGCAAAATAAGGACAAAAACAGAAAACTAAAATATTTCAAATAACTTTTTTTTTATTTTTTCCCGTTATTTGGGTGCAAAATAAGGACAAAAACAGAAAACCAAAATATTTCAGATAACTTTTTTTTTATTTTTTCCCATTATTTGGGTGCAAAATAAGGACAAAAACAGAAAACTAAAATATTTCAAATAACTTTTTTTTTATTTTTTCCCGTTATTTGGGTGCAAAATAAGGACAAAAACAGAAAACCAAAATATTTCAAATAACTTTTTTTTTCTTTTTTCTCGGTATTTGGGTGCAAAATATGGACAAAAACAGAAAACCAAAATATTTCAGATAACTTTTTTTTTCTTTTTTCCCGTTATTTGGGTGCAAAATAAGAACAAAAACAGAAAACCAAAATATTTCAAATAACTTTTTTTTCCCCGTTATTTGGGTGCAAAATAAGGACAAAAACAGAAAACCAAAATATTTCAGATAACTTTTTTTTTTTATTTTCCCGTTATTTGGGTTCAAAATAAGGACAAAAACAGAAAACCAAAATATTTCAAATAACTTTTTTTTTATTTTTTCCCGTTATTGGGGTGCAAAATAAGGACAAAAACAGAAAGCAAAATATTTCAGATAACTTTTTTTTTATTTTTTCCCGTTAATTGGGTGCAAAATAAGGACAAAAACAAAAAACCAAAATATTTCAGATAATTTTTTTTTCTGTTTTCCCGTTATATGGGTGCAAAATAAGGACAAAAACAAAACCAAAATATTTGAGATAACTTTTTTTTTATTTTTTCCCGTTATTTGGGTGCAAAATAAAGACAAAAACAAAAAACCAAAATATTTAAAATAACTTTTTTTTTATTTTTTCCCGTTATTTGGGTGCAAAATAAGGACAAATACAGAAAACCAAAATATTTCAGATAACTTTTTTTTTATTTTGTCCCGTTATTTGGGTGCAAAATAATGACAAAAACAGAAAACCAATATATTTCAAATAACTTTTTTTTTATTTCTTGCCGTTATTTTGGTGCAAAATAAGGACAAAAAGAGAAAACCAAAATATTTCAAATCATTTTTTTTTCTTTTTTCCCGTTATTTGGGTGCAAAATAAAGACAAAAACAGAAAACCAAAATATTTTAAATAACTTTTTTTTTATTATTTCCCGTTATTTGGGTGAAAAATAAAGATAAAAACAGAAATCCAAAATATTTCAAATAACTTTTGTTTTATTTTTTCCCGTTATTTGGGTGCAAAATAAGGAAAAAAAACGGAAAATCAAAATTTTTCAGATAACTTTTTTATTCTTTTTTCCCGTTATTCTTTTTTCCCGGACAAAAAAAGAAAACCAAAATTTTTCAAATAACTTTTTTTTTCTTTTTTCCCGTTATTTGGGTGCAAAATAAGGACTAAAACAGAAAACCAAAATATTTCAAATAACTTTTTTTTTATTTTTTCCCGTTATTTGGGTGCAAAATAAGGACAAAAACAGAAACCCAAAATATTTCAAATAACATTTTTTTTTCTTTTTTCCCGTTATTTGGGTGTAAAATAAGGACAAAAACAGAAAACCAAAATATTTCAAATAACTTTTTTTTCTTTTTTCACGTTATTTGGGTGCAAAATAAGGACAAAAACAGAAACCCAAAATATTTCAAATAACTTTTTTTTTATTTTTTCCCGGTATTTGGGTGCAAAATAAGGACAAAAACAGAAAACCAAAATATTTCAAATAACTTTATTTTTTATTTTTTCCCGTTATTTGGGTGTAAAATAAGGACAAAAACAGAAAACGAAAATTTTTCAAATAACTTTTTTTTTATTTTTTCCCGTTATTTGGGTGCAAAATAAGGACAAAAACAGAAAACCAAAATATATCAGATAACTATTTTTGCTTTTTTCCCGTTATTTGGGTGCAAAATAAGGACAAAAACAAAAAACCAAAATATTTCAAATAACTTTTTTTTTATTTTTTCCCGTTATTTGGGTGCAAAATAAGGACAAAAACAGAAAACCAAAATATTTCAAATAACTTTTTTTTTCTCCTTTTCCCGTTATTTGCGTGCAAAATAAGGACAAAAACCGAAAACCAAATTATTTCAAATAACTTTTTTTTGTTTTTTCCCGTTTTTTGGGTGCAAAATAAGGACAAAAACAGAAAACCAAAATATTTCAAATAACTTTTTTTTTATTTTTTCCCGTTATTTGGGTGCAAAATAAGGACAAAAACAGAAAACCAAAATATTTCAGATAACTTTTTTTTCATTTTTTCCCGTTATTTGGGTGCAAAATAAGGACAAAAACAGAAAACCAAAATATTTCAGATAACTTTTTTTTTATTTTTTCCCGTTATTTGGGTGCAAAATAAGGAGAAAAACAGAAAACCAAAATATTTCGGATAACTTTTTTTTTCTCTTTTCCCGTTATTTGGGTGCAAAATAAGGATAAAAACAGAAAACCAAAATATTTCAGATAACTTTTTTTTCATTTTTTCCCGTTATTTGGGTGCAAAATAAGGACAAAAACAGAAAACCAAAATATTTCAGATAACTTTTTTTTTATTTTTTCCCGTTATTTGGGTGCAAAATAAGGAGAAAAACAGAAAACCAAAATATTTCGGATAACTTTTTTTTTCTCTTTTCCCGTTATTTGGGTGCAAAATAAGGATAAAAACAGAAAACCAAAATATTTCAGATAATTTTTTTTCTATTTTCCCGTTATTTGGGTGCAAAATAAGGACAAAAACAGAAAACCAAAATATTTCAGATAACTTTTTTTTTATTTTTTCCCGTTATTTGGGTGCAAAATAAGGACAAAAACTGAAAACCAAAATATTTCAAATAACTTTTTTTTTATTTTTTCCCGTTATTTAGGTGCCAAATAAGGACAAAAACAGAAAACCAAAATATTTCAAATAACTTTTTTTTTTTCCCGGTATTTGGGTTCAAAATAAGGACAAAAACAGAAAACCAAAATATTTCAAATAACTTTTTTTTTATTTTTTCCCGTTATTGGGGTGCAAAATAAGGACAAAAACAGAAAACAAAAATATTTCATATAACTTTTTATTTTTTCCCGTTATTTGGATGCAAAATAAGGACAAAAACAGAAACCAAAATATTTCAGATAACTTTTTTTTTTCTTTTTCCCCGTTAGTTGGGTACAAAATAAGGACAAAAACAGAAAATCAAAATTTTTCAGATAACTTTTTTATTCTTTTTTCCCGTTATTTGGGTCCAAAATAAGGACAAAAACAGAAAACCAAAATATTTCAGATAACTTTTTTTCTTTTTTCCCGTTATTTGGGTGCAAAATAAGGACAAAAAAAGAAAACCAAAATTTTTCAAATAACTTTTATTTTCTTTTTTCCCGTTATTTGGGTGTAAAATAAGGACAAAAATAGAAAACCAAATTTTTCAAATAACTTTTTTTTTATTTTTTCCCGTTATTTGGGTGCAAAATAAGGACAAAAACAGAAAACCAAAATATTTCAGATAACTTCTTTTTTCTTTTTTCCCGTTATTTGGGTGCAAAATAAGGACAAAAACAAAAAACCAAAATATTTCAAATAACTTTTTTTTTATTTTTTCCCGTTATTTGGGTGCAAAATAAGGACAAAAACAGAAAACCAAAATATTTCAAATAACTTTTTTTTTCTCCTTTTCCCGTTATTTGCGTGCAAAATAAGGACAAAAACCGAAAACCAAATTATTTCAAATAACTTTTTTTTGTTTTTTCCCGTTTTTTGGGTGCAAAATAAGGACAAAAACAGAAAACCAAAATATTTCAAATAACTTTTTTTTTCTCCTTTTCCCGTTATTTGCGTGCAAAATAAGGACAAAAACCGAAAACTAAATTATTTCAAATAACTTTTTTTTGTTTTTTCCCGTTTTTTGGGTGCAAAATAAGGACAAAAACAGAAAACCAAAATATTTCAAATAACTTTTTTTTTATTTTTTCCCGTTATTTGGGTGCAAAATAAGGACAAAAACAGAAAACAAAAATATTTCAGATAACTTTTTTTTCATTTTTTCCCGTTATTTGGGTGCAAAATAAGGACAAAAACAGAAAACCAAAATATTTCAGATAACTTTTTTTTTATTTTTTCCCGTTATTTGGGTGCAAAATAAGGAGAAAAACAGAAAACCAAAATATTTCGGATAACTTTTTTTTTCTCTTTTCCCGTTATTTGGGTGCAAAATAAGGATAAAAACAGAAAACCAAAATATTTCAGATAACTTTTTTTTCATTTTTTCCCGTTATTTGGGTGCAAAATAAGGACAAAAACAGAAAACCAAAATATTTCAGATAACTTTTTTTTTATTTTTTCCCGTTATTTGGGTGCAAAATAAGGAGAAAAACAGAAAACCAAAATATTTCGGATAACTTTTTTTTTCTCTTTTCCCGTTATTTGGGTGCAAAATAAGGATAAAAACAGAAAACCAAAATATTTCAGATAATTTTTTTTCTATTTTCCCGTTATTTGGGTGCAAAATAAGGACAAAAACAGAAAACCAAAATATTTCAGATAACTTTTTTTTTATTTTTTCCCGTTATTTGGGTGCAAAATAAGGACAAAAACTGAAAACCAAAATATTTCAAATAACTTTTTTTTTATTTTTTCCCGTTATTTAGGTGCCAAATAAGGACAAAAACAGAAAACAAAAATATTTCAAATAACTTTTTATTTTTTCCCGTTATTTGGATGCAAAATAAGGACAAAAACAGAAACCAAAATATTTCAAATAACTTTTTTTTTATTTTTTCCCATTATTGGGGTGCAAAATAAGGACAAAAACAGAAAACAAAAATATTTCAAATAACTTTTTATTTTTTCCCGTTATTTGGATGCAAAATAAGGACAAAAACAGAAACCAAAATATTTCAGATAACTTTTTTTTTCTTTTTCCCCGTTAGTTGGGTACAAAATAAGGACAAAAACAGAAAATCAAAATTTTTCAGATAACTTTTTTATTCTTTTTGCCCGTTATTTGGGTCCAAAATAAGGACAAAAACAGAAAACCAAAATATTTCAGATAACTTTTTTTCTTTTTTCCCGTTATTTGGGTGCAAAATAAGGACAAAAAAAGAAAACCAAAATTTTTCAAATAACTTTTTTTTTCTTTTTTCCCGTTATTTGGGTGTAAAATAAGGACAAAAACAGAAAACCAAAATATTTCAAATAACTTTGTTTTTCTTTTTTCCCGTTATTTGTGTAAAATAAGGACAAAAACTGAAAACCAAAATATTTCAAATAACTTTTTTTTGCTTTTTTCCCGTTATTTGGGTGTAAAATAAGGACAAAAATAGAAAACCAAATTTTTCAAATAACTTTTTTTTTATTTTTTCCCGTTATTTGGGTGCAAAATAAGGACAAAAACAGAAAACCAAAATATTTCAGATAACTTCTTTTTTCTTTTTTCCCGTTATTTGGGTGCAAAATAAGGACAAAAACAAAAAACCAAAATATTTCAAATAACTTTTTTTTTATTTTTTCCCGTTATTTGGGTGCAAAATAAGGACAAAAACAGAAAACGAAAATATTTCAAATAACTTTTTTTTTCTCCTTTTCCCGTTATTTGCGTGCAAAATAAGGACAAAAACCGAAAACCAAATTATTTCAAATAACTTTTTTTTGTTTTTTCCCGTTTTTTGGGTGCAAAATAAGGACAAAAACAGAAAACCAAAATATTTCAAATAACTTTTTTTTTATTTTTTCCCGTTATTTGGGTGCAAAATAAGGACAAAAACAGAAAACCAAAATATTTCAAATAACTTTTTTTTCATTTTTTCCCGTTATATGGGTGCAAAATAAGGACAAAAACAGAAAACCAAAATATTTCAGATAACTTTTTTTTTAATTTTTTCCCGTTATTTGGGTGCAAAATAAGGAGAAAAACAGAAAACCAAAATATTTCGGATAACTTTTTTTTTCTCTTTTCCCGTTATTTGGGTGCAAAATAAGGATAAAAACAGAAAACCAAAATATTTCAGATAATTTTTTTTCTATTTTCCCGTTATTTTGGTGCAAAATAAGGACAAAAACAGAAAACCAAAATATTTCAGATAACTTTTTTTTTATTTTTTCCCGTTATTTGGGTGCAAAATAAGGACAAAAACTGAAAACCAAAATATTTCAAATAACTTTTTTTTTATTTTTTCCCGTTATTTAGGTGCCAAATAAGGACAAAAACAGAAAACCAAAATATTTCAAATAACTTTTTTTTTTTTCCCGGTATTTGGGTTCAAAATAAGGACAAAAACAGAAAACCAAAATATTTCAAATAACTTTTTTTTTATTTTTTCCCGTTATTGTGGTGCAAAATAAGGACAAAAACAGAAAACAAAAATATTTCAAATAACTTTTTATTTTTTCCCGTTATTTGGATGCAAAATAAGGACAAAAACAGAAACCAAAATATTTCAGATAACTTTTTTTTTTCTTTTTCCCCGTTAGTTGGGTACAAAATAAGGACAAAACCAGAAAATCAAAATTTTTCAGATAACTTTTTTATTCTTTTTTCCCGTTATTTGGGTCCAAAATAAGGACAAAAACAGAAAACCAAAATATTTCAGATAACTTTTTTTCTTTTTTCCCGTTATTTGGGTGCAAAATAAGGACAAAAACAGAAAACCAAAAAATTTCAAATAACTTTGTTTTTCTTTTTTCCCGTTATTTGTGTAAAATAAGGACAAAAACTGAAAACCAAAATATTTCAAATAACTTTTTGCTTTTTTCCCGTTATTTGGGTGTAAAATAAGGACAAAAATAGAAAACCAAATTTTTAAAATAACTTTTTTTTTATTTTTTCCCGTTATTTGGGTGCAAAATAAGGACAAAAACAGAAAACCAAAATATTTCAGATAACTTCTTTTTTCTTTTTTCCCGTTATTTGGGTGCAAAATAAGGACAAAAACAAAAAACCAAAATATTTCAAATAACTTTTTTTTTATTTTTTCCCGTTATTTGGGTGCAAAATAAGGACAAAAACAGAAAACCAAAATATTTCAAATAACTTTTTTTTTCTCCTTTTCCAGTTATTTGCGTGCAAAATAAGGACAAAAACCGAAAACCAAATTATTTCAAATAACTTTTTTTTGTTTTTTCCCGTTTTTTGGGTGCAAAATAAGGACAAAAACAGAAAACCAAAATATTTCAAATAACTTTTTTTTTATTTTTTCCCGTTATTTGGGTGCAAAATAAGGACAAAAACAGAAAACCAAAATATTTCAAATAACTTTTTTTTCATTTTTTCCCGTTATTTGGGTGCAAAATAAGGACAAAAACAGAAAACCAAAATATTTCAGATAACTTTTTTTTTATTTTTTCCCGTTATTTGGGTGCAAAATAAGGAGAAAAACAGAAAACCAAAATATTTCGGATAACTTTTTTTTTCTCTTTTCCCGTTATTTGGGTGCAAAATAAGGATAAAAACAGAAAACCAAAATATTTCAGATAATTTTTTTTCTATTTTCCTGTTATTTTGGTGCAAAATAAGGACAAAAACAGAAAACCAAAATATTTCAGATAACTTTTTTTTTATTTTTTCCCGTTATTTGGGTGCAAAATAAGGACAAAAACAGAAAACCAAAATATTTCAGATAACTTTTATTTTTATTTTTCCCCGTTATTTAGGTGCAAAGTAAGGACAAAAAAAAATCAAAATATTTCAAATAACTTTTTTTTTTTCCCGGTATTTGGGTTCAAAATAAGGACAAAAACAGAAAACCAAAATATTTCAAATAACTTTTTTTTTCTCCTTTTCCCGTTATTTGCGTGCAAAATAAGGACAAAAACCGAAAACTAAATTATTTCAAATAACTTTTTTTTGTTTTTTCCCGTTTTTTGGGTGCAAAATAAGGACAAAAACAGAAAACCAAAATATTTCAGATAACTTTTTTTTTATTTTTTCCCGTTATTTGGGTGCAAAATAAGGACAAAAACAGAAAACCAAAATATTTCAAATAACTTTTTTTTTCTCCTTTTCCCGTTATTTGCGTGCAAAATAAGGACAAAAACCGAAAACTAAATTATTTCAAATAACTTTTTTTTGTTTTTTCCCGTTTTTTGGGTGCAAAATAAGGACAAAAACAGAAAACCAAAATATTTCAAATAACTTTTTTTTTATTTTTTCCCGTTATTTGGGTGCAAAATAAGGACAAAAACAGAAAACAAAAATATTTCAGATAACTTTTTTTTCATTTTTTCCCGTTATTTGGGTGCAAAATAAGGACAAAAACAGAAAACCAAAATATTTCAGATAACTTTTGTTTTATTTTTTCCCGTTATTTGGGTGCAAAATAAGGAGAAAAACAGAAAACCAAAATATTTCGGATAACTTTTTTTTTCTCTTTTCCCGTTATTTGGGTGCAAAATAAGGATAAAAACAGAAAACCAAAATATTTCAGATAACTTTTTTTTCATTTTTTCCCGTTATTTGGGTGCAAAATAAGGACAAAAACAGAAAACCAAAATATTTCAGATAACTTTTTTTTTATTTTTTCCCGTTATTTGGGTGCAAAATAAGGAGAAAAACAGAAAACCAAAATATTTCGGATAACTTTTTTTTTCTCTTTTCCCGTTATTTGGGTGCAAAATAAGGATAAAAACAGAAAACCAAAATATTTCAGATAATTTTTTTTCTATTTTCCCGTTATTTGGGTGCAAAATAAGGACAAAAACAGAAAACCAAAATATTTCAGATAACTTTTTTTTTATTTTTTCCCGTTATTTGGGTGCAAAATAAGGACAAAAACTGAAAACCAAAATATTTCAAATAACTTTTTTTTTATTTTTTCCCGTTATTTAGGTGCCAAATAAGGACAAAAACAGAAAACCAAAATATTTCAAATAACTTTTTTTTTTTTCCCGTTATTTGGGTTCAAAATAAGGACAAAAACAGAAAACCAAAATATTTCAAATAACTTTTTTTTTATTTTTTCCCGTTATTGGGGTGCAAAATAAGGACAAAAACAGAAAACAAAAATATTTCAAATAACTTTTTATTTTTTCCCGTTATTTGGATGCAAAATAAGGACAAAAACAGAAACCAAAATATTTCAGATAACTTTTTTTTTCTTTTTCCCCGTTAGTTGGGTACAAAATAAGGACAAAAACAGAAAATCAAAATTTTTCAGATAACTTTTTTATTCTTTTTGCCCGTTATTTGGGTCCAAAATAAGGACAAAAACAGAAAACCAAAATATTTCAGATAACTTTTTTTCTTTTTTCCCGTTATTTGGGTGCAAAATAAGGACAAAAAAGAAAACCAAAATTTTTCAAATAACTTTTTTTTTCTTTTTTCCCGTTATTTGGGTGTAAAATAAGGACAAAAACAGAAAACCAAAATATTTCAAATAACTTTGTTTTTCTTTTTTCCCGTTATTTG